>OY755044.1:41709234-41904234 GCA_963576565.1 Aspidapion aeneum
TTTTGTAAGTGACCATCCAGATTGATTTTGCTCAAAATCTTCCAAATCAGTCACAAGCAAATTTTTTACATTTTTATCAAACCAGTTTTTTAAATTTGTGTTGCGGTCAATAATCGCATTAGCGGTATTAAAATGTTTTGTCTCATTTCCAAGCTCTTCTTTTTTTGGTATTTGAAAATCTCCACTTAAAATAGTATTAACTTTTATCATATCCTCTTTTTTTAATGTTTTTCAATCCTTCGTTTAAATAAACTAAAACAATCCTCTAAAAACTTTTTGGGATCCTTATGACGTAAATTTGTAATGACAGCGCTTCTTACTCGGCTTTCAAAGGCTGATTTTATATCTTCCCATTGTACGCGATGTTTGGCTGTTTCCTTGGTCCCAATCGCACCACCAAACTTGAGGCTTTTTTTGCTTTAAAATGTGCTTGCACTGTTTAACTTGTCCCAGGCACGCCGTCAAATGAGATTTTTCAGCAACTGAAGAGGCTTTTTTAAAGCAATGCTTATTTGTCTACTGGCCAAAGCACAGTCTTTTAGAATTTTTAAATTGAAACATTTTAATCCATATCTTCTACCATACCAAGCTGACACATAATTTTATAAACTAATTTCGTTGCAAAACTCATTTTATTATTATTTTTTAATAGCACCAACTTCACTAAAACACTGTGTTGATAGAACTCAATAATGTAATTTCCTTCAAAAGTTATACCTAACTGACTGCAGTTCAACACGCTCCGCCCTTTTATAAGTGCTTTTCAGATACACGTTAAGACTTGTCGAAAACAGGTTTATACCTGTTAGAAATGGGTTACAGCTGTTTTATCCCAATACATTTACCGCAAAGTGGTTAGCAAATCATGCAAACTTTAGCACCAACAATCATAAAATATATGTTTTTTTGTTAATTAGCAGACATAATACAAGTTTCCATCAATTTTTATTTGTTTTGTTTGCTTCCTTTAGATATTTTCTACAGGAGCTTAAAAAGGACGCCCACCTTGAGTAGTTATACTTTTACCTTCGGGTACATACTTTTAGCCCTTTGAGTACCATCTTTCACCCTTTGAGTCTCAACTTTCCAACCATCGAGTATCAACTTTATTCTCTTTGAGTACCAACCAATCGAACCGAACCCCCTTCGAGACTCTACTTTGCCCCCTTCGAAAACCAACTTTTTCCCCTTTGAGTAGCAACTTTTATTCCTTCGAGTACCCACTTTACCCCCTTTGAGTACCAACTTCGTCTTCTTCGGGTACCAACTTTCCCCCCTTCGCGTCTCAACTTTCCCCCCTTCGAGTCTCAACTTTTCACCAATCGTATGTCAAGTTTCTTCTCTTCGAGGCACAATTTTTCCTTCTTCGAGAATCGACTTTCCTTTTTTAGTACAAACTTCATCTTCTTCGGATATCAACTTTCCTCCCTTCCGTCTCAACTTTCCCCCTTCGAGTCTCAACTTTTCACCAATCGTGTGTCTAGTTTCTTCTCTTCGAGGTACAACTTTCCCCCTTTTGAGTATCAACTTTCCTTTTTTTAGTACCAACTTCGTCTTCTTCGGGCATCAACTTTCCCCCTCCAGTCTCAACTTTTCACCAATCGCCTTTCAAGTTTCTCCTCTTCGAGGCACAACTTTTCCTTCTTCGAGAATCGGCTTTCCTTTTTTTGAGTACCCAACAACTTTCTTGCCTTCAAGTATTAACTTCCCACTTCGAGTCTTAAGTTTCGCCCTTCGTGTCTTAACTTTCCCCCTTTGAGTTCCAACTTTTTCTTCTTCGAATATCAACTTTCCCCCTTCGAGTCATAACTTTCATGCCTTCGAGTGCTAACTCTCTTTCGCATGTAACATCTTTTACTAATGTTTATTTTGTTTAATATTGGGGCCTTGAAACGGACAATCATACAATTTTGAGAATATATTTTGTTAGCCAAACTTTATTTGATTATATTATTTACTGTTAAGCTCTAACTTAAACTGATTCAGTCTTCTATTTTTAAAATTAAGAGTGATAAACTCTATGCGACCTATTTGTATTTAATTTTGCATATTTTTTAAACACATCATAACTAATGTGCTGATTTTTCTTTACGCATAGCTACCATTTACTTTACAGTTTGTTTAACTTTTGAGGATTTTAAACAGTACTAGGCGAATAAATCGGTAGGTGGTGTAATAACAAATAATCAATGGCTAAGATCAATCGACGAGTGACATAATGAGCAGCGACCAGTGTCGTTTTTAACAATTTTGTGTTATTATTATTTAGGTTTAATCATTCTACTTTAAATTTTTTGCGATTTTTGAATGTTTTTTAGTAATAGACGATTGATTAGTACTCAACCAGTAATAGATAACAGTGATTTTTAAGTTAAAACACCCTGATTAATTTTATCACTAGTTTTGAAACATTTTTAGTGACTAACAAGTAATAACGTCATACGAGGAGGGCTTGAGAAGTGACATATTTGTTAGATGTTTCTATTCTTTTAAAATCTTTATTTTAATGCGTTTTACGATTGATTAATTTTTAGTATTTTGTCGATAATTTAATATTTTTTCATTATACATTTTTTTAAGAGATATAACTTTTAAGATTTTTTTGCTTTGCGTACTATATTTTAATAATTGACTAAGCAATAGTTGCCTTTTATGGTATTTTGACAGGTATATAAGATACCAAACTTGATACTGCAACTTAGTCAATAATAATTTAGAATTTAGAATGATATTATTTATCCATTAGTGTAGAACAAATAATCGGATTAAGCCTATAGAATCTTTTTAGCATACAAAGATTATAACATTTTTTAGTTAACTGCTTCATAGTCCTTAGCGTAGCCTTCTAATTTTTCTTTATTAAATCACCTAAAACTTAAAAACTAAATATTTTGTTTTATATTTCATTTATTTATTTAAGTTATTGGGTAATATGTAAGTACGTTATAGTCTATCTAACCAGTTAATATATTACGTTTTTGCCTGCGCCTGCGCACTCACTAGTATTTTTTAAGTCGCGATCGTTATAAGTACTTTTATATGTATTTTTCGTGGATTTCCAAGTACATAAAATATACATACAATCATGATGATTACTGATAGAAACGAGAGCCAGAATGATCAATGAGTTGTATGTTTGATGTTTCAGCGATCTAGAACTTTTTTATCCTGAAAATTATCTTTTACTTTTGCGTTTTATCAAAGTAACTGCCAATTCTACAAAAAGTTCACAACATACAAAAGATATGTAATAACAAATTGTGCATCCATCCATATGTAGATCACAGTTTTACCACAAGTTGTATGATATTTACAAGAAAGTAGAGGTAGCACATTCGGTAACGCAATTTTGCCATGACAAAGGAATGCTGGCACAAGTTGGAGGAGTGTTTTGGCACCATAATAATTTAAACTGGTCTTTTTTGTCAGTCCATTCATTAAAGAAATCGGATTTAAATAACATGGATAATTATTATTACCATTATAATTAGCATTTATGTCACAAAAAATATTTAATACCTAAGCATACCTATGTAATGTATGTTTATAAATGATGAGACACAAACTAATTACTATTTCCAAAAGATAGTGTTTGTGGAGGATTAGTTTACTTTTTTAAATAAGTCTTACACCTAATTTTAATTAGTTTTTAGATAATTTATGAGGGGTTTCTGCGTCTAAACCCGAAATAATTAGACAGATCGACCGACAGAATGACCAAGACAACAACTACAACAAAGGCGAGGAAGCGATTCACACAAGTTTCAACAAGTCGTCAGCCTTCAACACCTGTAAAGTTTACAGTTAAAAATAATACATGTTTGATAAAATTTCATTTTTCGCACAACAAAGCATAAAAGCTTTTTTATTTTTTTAACATGCACTAGTTTAATCTGTAAACGTATTTTTATGAATTTCGTGGATTTGAGGATTAGAGAAGCCTTAAATTAAATTGCCTTAAGTAACTTTAGCTGAACCATATACGTGAACAGGCAAACGCATTTTTCATTAATTTCAACAATTTGATGTTAAAGAAAAGCCCTATGTATCTTAAAGTAACCTTGTACAGGTAATTAGTAAGTACCTACATTCTTTTAGAAGGGACTTTTTTTTTGCCAAATGTGCTTCAACTACTAAAATTTAATTATTTCTACACCAATAATAATCAATTTTAATAACTATGGAACAAGGTTTGACTCCCCAGCCAAGAAAATCAAAGTGATTAGCGCAAAATAATCTCTAAATGCTTTTACACTATCGTTGTTATTCAAAACATATAACAAACTTACAAAAATAACCATGATTTAATAAAAGCTCTATACGCAATTTGGTATCCTATAAATAATAACCTTCCTAAGCGTTTTAATATGCTTCCAACTGTTAAAAATAGTTAATAATACTGAATAATATATTTCTTCGAATTATGTTTATTTTATACCTCATTTCGTAACAACTATGTCCACCTATTAGACCACATCAAAAATAAGATTTCCTTTTAAAGTCTAACTCGCAAACACCTACCCAGTAATCAATACCTACCCGCATTCCATTCTTCGTAAATGGCCAGCAGTGTCTTGCCCATTTATCGCTATACGGGAGACGGAGAAACAGCACAAAAGGTTCGTAGAGACGCGTCTCTTTTTGTGCGATCGATAATTCACGCTGCAAAACACCTATGTAGGTAACAAAGAGGAAGATAGAGCAAGGGGAATGCAAAAGTAAAGGACGGACGAAGATACCATGTAGTTTATACGGCCCCTTTAAAACAGCCCCACTCCTGCCACCCTAAGCCCCGCCCACTTCCCCCTCCCTCCTTGCAGGGGACGTGGCCACGCCCACTTCCACTCCCCTCCCCCTCTCACCCCCGGAGGCGTGGTCTTCCCCTCCCCTCCCCCGAAGGGGGTAAAAAAGATGGCGGCCAGCCAATGATAGGCGAAGTAAGGGACCCTTATTTTAAGGGTCGACCAATAGGAATCGAGCTTCCCCAAAGGGGGAGGAGCCAAAATTGCGGCTGGCCAATCAGAAGAGAGCCAGCCAATGAGAGGCGAAGTGGAGGACCCTTATTTTAAGGGTCGACCAATAGGAAGCGACTTTCCCGAAGGGTGGAGGAGCCAAAATGGAGGCTGGCAATCAGAAGAGAGCTTGTCTCTCATTGGCCAGCCAATGATCGACGAAGTGGGGGACCCTTATTTTAAGGATCGACCAATAGAAAAGCAAGCTCCCCTCGAAGGGGGTGGGGGGAGAGGGGGTCAACATGGCCGTCGACCATTGGTTGGGTGGTTTTAAAGAGGCCGTATAAACTACATGGTATCTTCGTCCGTCCTTTACTTTTGCATTCCCCTTGCTCTATCTTCCTCTTTGTTACCTACATAGGTGTTTTGCAGCGTGAATTATCGATCGCACAAAAAGAGACGCGTCTCTACGAACCTTTTGTGCTGTTTCTCCGTCTTCCGTATAGCGGTAAAGGGGCAAGACACTGCTGGCCATTTACGAAGAATGGAATGCGGGTAGGTATCGATTACTGGGTAGGTGTTTGCAAGTTAGGCTTTAAAAGGAAATCTTATTTTTGATGTGGTCTAATAGGTGGACATAGTTGTTACGAAATGAGGTATAAAATAAACATAATTCGAAGAAATATATTATTCAGTATTATTAACTATTTTTAACAGTTGGAAGCATATTAAAACGCTTAGGAAGGGCATTATTTATAGGATACCATAACCATACCAATTGCGTATAGAGCTTTTATTAAATCATGGTTATTTTTGTAAGTTTGTTATAGGTTTTGAATAACAATGATAGTGTAAAAGCATTTAGAGATTATTTTGCGCTAATCACTTTGACTTTCTTGGCTGGGGAGTCAAACCTTGTTCCATAGTTATTAAAATTGATTATTATTGGTGTAGAAATAATTAAATTTTAGTAGTTAAAGCACATTTGGCAAAAAAAGCCCCTTCTAAAAGAATGTAGGTACTTACTAATTACCTGTATAAGGTTACTTTAAGATACATAGGGCTTTTCTTTAACATCAAATTGATGAAATTAATGAAAAATGCGTTTGCCTGTTTACGTATATGGTTCAGCTAAGGTTACTTAAGGCAATTTAATTTAAGGCTTCTCTAATCCTCAAATCCACGAAATTCATAAAAATACGTTTACAGATTAAACTAGTGCATGTTAAAAAAATTTAAAAAAGCTTTTATGCTTTGTTGTGCGTACATTTAACAAAAATATATTATTTTTAACTGTAAACTTTGCAGGTGTTGAAGGCTGACGACTTGTTGAAACTTGTCTGAATCGCTTCCTCGCCTTTGTAGTAGTTGTTGTCTTGGTCATTCTGTCGGTCGATCTGTCTAATTATTTCGGGTTTAGGTGCAGAAACCCCTCATAAATTATCTAAAAACTAATTAAAATTAGGTGTAAGACTTATTTAAAAAAGTAAACTAATCCTTCACAAACACTATCTTTTGGAAATAGTAATTAGTTTGTGTCTCACCATTTATAAACATACATTACATAGGTATGCTTAGTAGGTATTAAATATTTTTTTGTGACATAAATGCTAATTATAATGGTAATAATAATTATCCATGTTATTTAAATCCGATTTCTTTAATGAATGGACTGACAAAAAAGACCTGTTTAAATTATTATGGTGCCAAAACTATCACTCCTCCAACTTGTGCCAGCATTCCTTTGTCATGGCAAAATTGCGTTACCGAATGTGCTACCTCTACTTTCTTGTAAATATCATACAACTTGTGGTAAAACTGTGATCTACATATGGATGGATGCACAATTTGTTATTACATATCTTTTGTATGTTGTGAACTTTTTGTAGAATTGGCAGTTACTTTGATAAAACGCAAAAACACGTGTAAAAGATAATTTTCAGGATAAAAAAATTCTAGATCGCTGAAACATCAAACATGCAACTCATTGATCATTCTCGCTCTCGTTTCTATCAGTAATCATCATGATTGTATGTATATTTTATGTATTTGGAAATCCACGAAAAATACATAAAAAAGTACTTATAACGATCGTGACTTAAAAAAATACTAGTGAGTGAGCAGGCGCAGGCAAAAATTGATAAAGAAAAATTAGAAGGCTACGCTAAGGACTATGAAGCAGTTAACTAAAAAATGTTATAATCTTTGTATGCTAAAAAGATTCTATAGGCTTAAATCCGATTATTTGTTCTACACAAATGGATAAATAATATCATTCTTAATTCTAAATTATTATTGACTAAGTAGCAGTACCAAGTTTGGTATCTTATATACCTGTCAAAATACCATAAAAAGGCAACTATTGCTTAGTCAATTATTAAAATATAGTACGCAAAGCAAAAAAATCTTAAAAGTTATATCTCTTAAAAAAAAAATGTATAATGAAAAAAGTATTAAATTATCGACAAAATACTAAAAATTAAATCAATCGTAAAACGCATTATAATAAAGATTTTTAAAAGAATAGAAACATCTAACAAATATGTCACTTCTCCAAGCCCTCCTCGTATGACGTTATTACTTGTTAGTTACTAAAAATGTTTCAAAACTAGTGAAAAAATTAATCAGGGTGTTTTAACTTAAAAATCACTATTATCTGTTACTGGTTGAGTACTAATCAATCGTCTATTACTAAAAAACATTCAAAGATCGCAAAAAAATTTAAAGTAGAATGATTAAACCTAAATAATAATAACACAAAATTGTTAAAAACGACACTGGTCGCTGCTCATTATGTCACTCGTCGATTGATCTTAGCCATTGATTATTTATTATTACACCACCTACCGATTTATTCGCCTAGTACTGTTTAAAATCCTCAAAAGTTAAACAAACTGTAAAGTAATACACAAAATTGGTAGCTATGCGTAAAGAAAAATCAGCACATTAGTTATGATGTGTTTAAAAAATATGCAAAATTAAATACAAATAGGTCGCATAGAAGTTTTATCCCTCTTAATTTTAAAAATAGAAGACTGAATCAGTTTAAGTTAGAGCTTAACAGTAAATAATATAATCAAGTAAAGTTTGGCTAACAAAATATATTCTCAAAATTGTATGATTGTCCTTTTCAAGACCCCAATAGTAAATAAAATAAACATTAGTAAAAGATGTTTACATGCGAAAGAGAGTTAGCACTCGAAGGCATGAAAGTTATGACTCGAAGGGGGGAAAGTTGATATTCGAAGAAGAAAAAGTTGGAACTGAAAGGGGGGAAAGGTAAGACACGAAGGGCGAAACTTAAGACTCGAAGTGGGAAGTTAATACTTGAAGGCAAGAAAGTTGTTGGGTACTCAAAAAAGGAAAAGCCGATTCTCGAAGAAGGAAAAGTTGTGCCTCGAAGAGGAGAAACTTGACACACGATTGGTGAAAAGTTGAGACTGGAGGGGGGAAAGTTGATACCCGAAGAAGACGAAGTTGGTACTAAAAAAAGGGAAAGTTGATACTCAAAAGGGGAAAGTTGTGCCTCGAAGAGAAGAAACTAGACACACGATTGGTGAAAAGTTGAGACTCGAAGGGGGGAAAGTTGAGACGCGAAGGGAGGAAAGTTGATATCCGAAGAAGATGAAGTTTGTACTAAAAAAGGGAAAGTCGATTCTCGAAGAAGGAAAAGTTGTGCCTCGAAGAGAAGAAACTTGACATACGATTGGTGAAAAGTTGAGACTCGAAGGGGGGAAAGTTGAGACGCGAAGGGGGGAAAGTTGGTACCCGAAGAAGACGAAGTTGGTACTCAAAGGGGGTAAAGTGGGTACTCGAAGGAATAAACGTTGCTACTCAAAGGGGAAAAAGTTGGTATCCGAAGGGGGCAAAGTAGTAGAGTCTTGAAGGGGGTTCGGTTCGATTGGTTGGTACTCAAAGAGAATAAAGTTGATACTCGATGGTTGGAAAGTTGAGACTCAAAGGGGGAAAGATGGTACTCAAAGGGCTAAAAGTATGTACCCGAAGGTAAAAGTATTACTACTCAAGGCGGGCGTCCTTTTTAAGCTCCTGTAGAAAATATCTAAAGGAAGCAAACAAAACAAATAAAAATTGATGGAAACTTGTACTATGTCTGCTAATTAACAAAAAAACATATATTTTATGATTGTTGGTGCTAAAGTTTGCATGATTTGCTAACCACTTTGCGGTAAATGTATTGGGATAAAACAGCTGTAACCCATTTCTAACAAGTATAAACCTGTTTTCGACAAGTCTTAACGTGTATCTGAAAAGCACTTATAAAAGGGCGGAGCGTGTTGAACTGCAGTCAGTTAGGTATAACTTTTGAAGGAAATTGCATTATTGAGTTCTATCAACACAGTGTTTTAGTGAAGTTGGTGCTATTAAAAAATAATAATAAAATGAGTTTTGCAACGCAATTAGTTTATAAAATTATGTGTATGTAGTTAGTTTATAAAATTATGTGTGTTATGCTTGGTATGGTAGAAGATATGGATAAAAATGTTTCAATTTTAAAAATTCTAAAAGACTGTGCTTTGGCCAGTAGACAAATAAGCATTGCTTTAAAAAAAGCCTCTTCAGTTGCTGAAAAATCTCTTTTGACGGCGTGCCTGGGACAAGTTAAACAGTGCAAGCACATTTTAAAGCAAAAATGCCTCAAGTTTGGTGGTGCGATTGGGACCAAGGAAACAGCCAAACATCGCGTACAATGGGAAGATATAAAATCAGCCTTCGAAAGCCGAGTAAGAAGCGCTGTCATTACAAATTTACGTCATAAGGATCCCAAAAAGTTTTTAGAGGATTGTTTTAGTTTATTTAAACGAAGGATTGAAAATACATTAAAAAAAGAGGATATGATAAAAGTTAATACTATTTTAAGTAGAGATTTTTAAATATCAAAAAAAGAAGAGCTTGGAAATGAGGCAAAACATTTTAATACCGCTAATGCGATTATTGACCGCAACACAAATTTAAAACACTGGTTTGATAAAAATGTAAAAAATTTGCTTTTGACTGATTTGGAAGATTTTGAGCAAAATCAATCTGGATGGTCTCTTACAAAAATAAATAATCTTATTATAGCAATTAATAAGTATAATCCCCTTAGAATTGGATCTTATTTAGAGCTACCCAAAGAAATTCTTAAGCGTAAAGCTTGCGTAAATGTGGAAAACAATGACGATTTATGTTTTGGTTGGGCTATTGTGTCAGCATTATATCCTGTTGAAAAAAACTCAAATAGAATCTCATCCTACTCGCATCCTCAAGAAATGTTAAATTTAAAAAATATAAAATTTCCAATGACTTTAAACCAAGTTGCCCGATTCGAAAAGCAAAATAATGTGTCCGTAAACGTGTATCGCCTGCAAAAACTAAATATAAACAGTTTTAAAGTACTGCCTGCGTACATTTCTGAAGAAAGGAACGAAAAACATGTTAATTTGCTAATGATTCAAGGTAATTACTATTTGGATGATGAACAGATTAAAGACCTTTCGCCACCAATTTACCACTTTGTATGGGTAAAAAATCTTTCAAGGCTAATAAGTAGTCAAATCAGCAAATCCAAAATGCAACCTATATATGTGATAGATGCTTGCACTACTTCTATTCTGAAGCTGGACTTACTCAGCATATAAAAGACTGCAAAATTATTGGCAGTGTTGTGGTTCCGAAATTACCAAGTAACGACAAAAAAGTTGTTGAATTTAAAAACTTTAAAAATAAACAATTTGCACCTTTTGTTATTTATTCCGATTTTGAGTCTTTGCTGCTCCCTGTTGCAGAAAATAGTGGTAAAAAAACTCAAAAATATCAGTCATGTGCCTTGTTCGGTAGGATATTTTGTAAAATGTGCCTATGATGATTCTTTATCATTTTATAAATCTCACACGGGGCCTGACTGTATGGAATGGTTTAGTAAACAGTTACTAGATTTCGCTGAAAACTTAGAAACTGTATTTCTCTGTGACTTACCCATGGAACCTTTAAGTAAAAAGCAAAAAACTGACTTTAACAATGCTACTAAATGTCATA
The DNA here is from genome assembly GCA_963576565.1 of Aspidapion aeneum. Taxonomy (NCBI): domain Eukaryota; kingdom Metazoa; phylum Arthropoda; class Insecta; order Coleoptera; family Brentidae; genus Aspidapion; species Aspidapion aeneum. The sequence goes on from OY755044.1 coordinate 41,720,223, forward strand.
TTTGTGAACAGAACTTTTTAGCTGGTGAAAAGAAAATACGCGATCATAGTCACCTTACATCTGAGTATCGTGGTCCAGCCCATGAAAGCTGTAATCTGAACTTTCAGGATAGTCATACTGTCCCTGTAGTATTCCACAATCTTAGTTCTTATGATGGACATTTGATAATTGAAAACATCGCCAATTTGGACGGATCAATAAATTTGCTACCAATTAACAAAGAAAAATATATAGCATTTACCAAAAAAATTAATGAAAATTTAATCGAATTTAGATTTATTGATTCGTACCGATTCATGGCCAGTAGCTTGGAAAAGCTAGCTTCCTATCTTGAGGAGTATCCTCTGGTTAGAAACGAATTTCCCAACTTGTCTGACCAGCGGCGTAGTGTGGGGGGAGCGCGGGGGGTTCGTCGCCCCCCCCGCCCCGGGGGTAGTGGCGCCCCTTAGGTGGCCGAAGCGCCCTCAGCTTTATTAAGTCGGGCCGGTAACGGCCAATTGAGTGGGTGCCAAAGGAAACTAACGACATGAAGACCTTTTTTTTTTGTCGCAAGATTCGTGAGAGGCGCTCTTGTCTTATCGGCTGCCCCCTCACACATGATGACCTTTTTTTTTTTTTTTTTTTTTTGGTCGCAAGATTCGTGAGAGGCGTTTGTCACAAGATTTTTCATCCGTTTTCAGAGGCGCCCTTTTTAGCTGTCGCCCCCCCCCCCCCCCGCCCTTTCGGGCACGCTACGCCGCTGTGTCTGACGAACAATACAAACTTATTTTTAAAAAAGGAGTATTTTGCTATGACTATATGAATAGTTGGGAAAAATTAAGAGACACATCTTTGCCTGAGCAACTTAATTTCTTTAACACACTCGAAAGTAGAGAAATATCGCCTGCTGATTATGATCATGCCCAAAATGTATGGAGACGCTTTGGTTGTAAAACCCTACAAGATTACATGGAATTCTACATGAAAGTTGATATAATACTTCTAATGCAGGTATTTCAACAATTTAGACAAAGCTGTCATAAAACGTATGGTCTGGATCCTGCTAATTATTTTACCCTTCCTGGTTATACATGGGATTGTATGCTGTATTGCACGCAACAAAAATTAGAGCTTTTGACCGACTATAATATGGTAACTTTTATAGAACGCGGCATTAGAGGAGGGTTGAGCCAATGCTCTAAAAGGTATGTGGAGGCCAATAATAAATATAGGGCCAACTATGATTTAACCAAAGAAACATCTTTTTTGATGTATTTTGATATTAATAACCAATATGGATATAGCATGAGTCAGAAACTGCCGTACGAAAAATTTAATTGGTTAGAAAGTGACGAAATGCTCAATTTTGATGTTAATAAAATTGAAGATGACTCGAGTAATGGATACATCCTGGAAGTCGACTTGCACATTCCTGTAGAATTACATGACTATTTCTCAGACTTACCGTTATGTCCTGAACATCGCTGCCCGCCTGACGAGAAAAACCCTAAAAATAAGGAACTTATGGCCACACTATATAATAAAACGGAATACGTAATTCATTATAGAAATCTAAAGCAAGCGTTAAAACTTGGTATAAAACTTGAAAAAATTCATAAAATTTTATGCTTTAAGCAATCTGCATGGCTAAAGCCTTATATTGATTTGAATACTCAACTAAGACAGAATGCTAAAAATGATTTTGAGAAAAACCTTTTTAAATTAACGAACAATGCGGTTTTTGGTAAAACTATGGAAAATATTAGAAAACATAGTATTGTTAAATTAATCAAGAAATGGGATGGACGATACGGAGCAGAAGCACTGATTTCTCGACCTGAATTCAAAAGCATTACAATATTCAATGAAAACTTGGTTGTCGTAGAACTTGAAAAAACCGAAATATATTTCAATAAACCGATATATGTGGGAATGTGTATTTTGGACATTGCCAAAACAACCATATATGATTTTCACTATAACTATATGATAACAGCTTTTGGAAAAGATTGTACTGTGGCATACACAGATACTGATAGTTTAGTTTATAACATAAAAAATCATGATATTTATGAATCAATACAGCGCAACTGTGACAAGTACTTTGATACCTCAGATTATGCTGAAGATAACATATATAACATTCCGAGGGTGAATAAAAAAGTTTTAGGCATGATGAAAGATGAAAACAATGGCGAAATAATGACGCATTTTATTGGCCTTAGAGCTAAAAGTAGTGGACACCAAGAGTAAAGCTGCAAAAGTGGTTAAGAAGGTCAAGGGTGTAAAACAAAATGTTGTAAAATCAAAAATATTATTTGAGGACTATGTTGACTGCCTAAACAATTTTAAAGATAAGGTGATTACGCATAATCTTATAAGATCCGAAAAGCACAGACTGTACTCCGTAAAACAAACAAAAATTGGACTAAGTCCCCTGGATGATAAAAGATGTATTTCAAAGGACTGTTATGAAACGTTACCGTGGGGGCACTACAGTATTTAGTGATAACTTAAGTTAACTGTAATTTTAATAATGGTGTCTTTGTTTTTATTGTGTTTGGTTAGATATTTCACGTAGTGAGCTATACATAAGTATAATGCAATGCAATAATTGCCTATAGATTATATTATAAAACTTCTAGAATTAGCAAAAGTCTAGTAGCGCCTAATATGTTAATGTAAAAATAAATATATATATATATATATATATATATATATATATATATATATATATATAATGATAGTCATAGTACCTGTAATGTTATTATAATATACCGTCTAAATATGATTAATAGAACTTGTAAGCCTACTTAGCTATAGATATATGATCATAGCAGGACATAATATATTTCTCAATGCTTTGAATAATATTATATAATTAATTGTATCTGTATATAAAACTTTTTTAAAATAAACAAGTAAAAAATATTCCAAAGTGTTTACCATGAACCTAGTCCAAGTATGTAATACTAAAAATTTTAAAAATAACGAACTATCTATTCAAACAATTTACATCTTAAGTGGAGAAAATGAAGGGCTTTAAATTGAAAGAATCAATAGACATTCGTTAAAGCATTAAAATCGCATTCAAGGAACTCACTGTTTAAGTGAATACCACAGTCCTGTAACAAGTAAAAGATAGCAAGTTACAGGTCTGCATCAAGGTACAAGATGAACTGCAACACCTAAAGGGTCAATTAAGGGTCAAAAATTTTTTGGAGATTAGATTGGTTAGTACAAAAAACACATGGGGACATTACTGCCTCTAATATTCTGTGACATATCGAAAAAATTACCACGTTTTCGTCTTATGAGGAAATTACTGCCTCGAGTTAAATACTCTGGACATATCCAAAAAAATGACCGTTTTCGTCTTATGGGGATTTACATGGAAAAAGTGAGCCAGAACCCGCATTATACATCTACTCAAAACAACCTGGATTGCAGCAATTACAGAGGAATTTCAGTAACCAGTACTCTAAGTAGATTGTACGGTAGGACTCTTAGAGATCTAATAGAGAATGATTTTCATGAACAAGAGAAAGAAGAAAAGTAAAGTGGGTTTGGTGCAAGCAGATCTTGTAGTGATAATATTTTTTGTCTTAAACAAGTAATTGAGAAAAGGAGTGCCAGAAATATAGATACTCACAGTGGCGGATCCAGGATTCCCGGGGGGCGGTTTTTGATAGATCTGAGGTGTGAAATCTAGTAACTGAAGAAGATTTATGGCGCTGCAGGCAGTAGAATTTGTGACAAATTTTAAATAAGTGATGCTGCTAAACTAAAAAATAAGTTTTATGTCTGGGAGGGGGGGACTCTGGATCCGCCACTGGATACTCATGTTAACTTTGTGGACCTACAAAAAGCATATGATACAGTTCCATTAGAAAAATTATGGACAGCGTTAGAACAAACTAATATCAATCATACATACATAAAAGAACTATACAAAGGGTCAAAATCTTAAATTAAAATTGGAAATCGACTTTCAAAAGAATTCCTGCATGGTAACGAAAGGCTTAAAACAGGGATGTTGTATCTCTCCAACTCTTAAATATAAATGGCAGTAGCTCTAAGAAACTGGTACTTTTGCGTCCATGAATGACGAACGATGGGATCTCCAGTACCCCTCACAATCTCTGAGGTCAAAAACGTGTGCACAACCTTAAAAAGCGGTAAATCTGCCGGACCCGGAAATATCCCAGCCGAACTTATTAAATATGGCACTGAAGAACTGTTTTGGAGAATAAATAATCTTTTCCAAAAATATTTGAATGGAACTGTAGTACCAACTGAGTGGAAAACGTCATATATATTCACAATACACAAAAAAGGAAGGAAAGATATATGACAATTATAGAGGTATATCTGTGACTAGTACGCTAAGCAGAATATACGATAAAATAATAAGAAATAAAGTGGAGAGCGAATATAAAGACATGGAAGCAGAAGAACAAGCTGGTTTCAGGGCGGGTAGATCAACTTCAGATCATCTCTTTTGTATAACCCAAGTTATTGAAAAGAAAATGGCATACGGACAAGACCTGCATCTGCTTTACGTCGATTTGCAGAAGGCATATGATAGTATACCACTAAATCTATTTTGGAAAACACAAACATAAGCGTACAAATAATTAAGGCCATCAAAGAGTTATACCGCAATAGTAAGGCAAAAGTTAAAATAAAAGCAAAACTAACCAAAGGCTTTCAAGTAAATAAAGGTCTTAAATAAGGTTGCTGTATCTCGCCTACGCTCTTCAAGATATACTTGGAACAAGTCTTTAAAGTATGGAAGAGAAAATGCCAAAACATGGGAATTCCGTTGGACGAAACCACCTTGTTTATTTTATGTGTCGCCGATGATCAGATAGTAGTGGTTCAGGATTATGACGACCTGGAATATATGACACGAAAACTAATAGAAGAGTACAATAAGTGGGGACTAGAGGTTAATCTCAATAAGACAGAGTATATGTGTATCGGTGGAATGAAACAGGATCTAATCTTAAATACCGGGCAGCGAAATCAGTCCTGTGATGAGTATAAATACTTAGGTCTAAAAACGACAGCTGACGGAACACTAGACAAAGCTATAAAAGATCGAAACCTACAAGGAAGAAAAGCAATAACTTTATTAAATGGAATAATTTGGGACCAAAGAATATCAAAACATAACAAAAAGCTTATATATGTAACACCATTGTAAAAAGTATTATTACATACGGCTCAGAAATATGGCCAATCAAGGATGGAACAGAAAAAATGCTTTCCGCTACGGAGATGGACTATTGGAGAAGAGCAGCAGGGAAATCAAAAAGAGAAAGAGTTACAAATCAAAGAATAAGAAAAATTATGACAGTGGGGGAACGTACTTTAGTGGATGATATAAGAACAAAGCAACTGGTGTGGTACGGACATGTACAAAGAATGAATGATGAAAGACTACCTAAACAAATACTACAATGGAAACCAACTGGCCGAAGAAAACGAGGACGGCCAAGGAGAAGCTGGAGAGAAGGAATAGACAGTGAAATAAGATTAAGAGGCCTGGATGATGAATTATGGGCAAACAGAAACGAGTGGAGATTGGGTATCGGAAGACGTAGAATGTTGTGAAACCGATAAATATATATATAATGATTTTCTTATCACTGATCATTCTTCTCACCTTTGATTGAGCGATTTTGTATTTTTGTCTGCTTCTATCTGTCTTTTGGGATAAGTAGGTGTGATATAATTTCCTTTTTTCCTCTATTTCTCTTTCAATCTCAGCATCCCACCACTATGGTTTTCTTCTTTTAGAAGTCTCTTCCATCCACTAATCCTAGTGCTTCTTTTGCAGCTTGGTGGATGCTTAATGTAATACATTCGAATTCCTCATCTGGGGTTTCACCTGAACTTGTATTAAGTTTTAAAGATTATATTTACAGTGATCAATTTCTTCAATAACTGTATCATCAAGATGTTGTTGATGCAGGCTTCGGCCTTGATAAGGAAAGAGAATTTTAGACTCCAGAAAATAGTGATCACTTCCGCATGTTGATCCATGCTTTGTTCTGACATCTTGATATTTTAGTTTTGTCTTTTGTTTAGTGATAAGATAATCAATGACGGATTTCAGGTTTTGTGAGTGTTTGGTCCAGGTATATTTGTGTATTTCCTTATGTTGGAAAAAACCGTTTTGGAATTTTAGGTCTAATTGCTCACATACTGTAATTAGCCGGTTTCCATTGTCATTAAAAACATTTTCAGATCATTAACTCTGTTACCGGTTCTACTATTTAAATCTCCCAATATGACAATTTCTCTAGATGTACTTACTGCTGATATTTCATTGTGTATTTCTTCAAAAAAATTGTCTTTCACGGCTACATTTGCACTCGCGGCTACATACTAAAATGCACTCTGGCTCCTTCGATTTCGAGGTTATGTTTTAATTGTTTTGTTTTTGTTCAAATAGCTTGGGACTGTTTAAAGTTTGAAGTCCCTTCCAGTTTTAAAAATTAGTACGTGTTTTATATTTGTCGTGTAGTTAGTTCGGTCAAAATTATTTTGTGTTATTGTTTCAATTCATATAAAAATACATCGACCTAAAAATATGGAATGTACCGAGTGCACTCAAGAGATCAGTTTTTCTTCCAAGTCTAATTTAAGAGCTCATTTAAAAAAATTTCATCCAGGTAAATTTTTGACCCTGATGCTTTTTATTATTTATTATTATCTCACATATACCATACTATAGTAGTGTGAGCTATGGTGATCCTAATTTTTTCGAGAAAAAAAGTTGCTCCGATGTCAAAATTAGCTCACACATATACTATACTATAGTAGTGTGAGCTATGGTGATCCTAATTTTTTCGAGAAAAAAAAGTTGCTCCGATTTCAAAATTTTTTATATATCTTTGCGTTTCAGATGATTTTGAAACTTTTTTGTTGCGCCGTCTGTCTGTCTGTCGATCTGTCCGTATGTCTGTCTGTCTGTCTGTCTGTCTGTCTGTCTGTCTGTCTGTCTGTCTGTATGTCTGTAACGACCAACGCGCATAACTCAAAAACCGCTTGGCCGATTTTAATGAAATTTGGTACCTAGGCTGGGTCTTGGGTCGAGATGGTCCCATTTAAAAATGAACAAAATCCACCGAACAGAAACCAAATAAAAGGGTGGGGGTAGATTTCAAAAATTAGAGTTTATGTTAAAATATGGCGTGTGTAATATCAAACGAAAGGTAATTGAGTCTGCAGTTAAACAAAATACATTTTAATTTATTTAAAAAAAAGGGTGGGGGTATATTTTAAAAATTAGAGTTTAAGTGAAAATATTAAGTTTTTTTAGTTTAGAGTTTAACAAAATAAAATTTGAGTTTAAGTCAAAACATGGCTTGTGTGGTATCAAACAAAAGGTAATTTAGTCTGGAGTTGAATAAAATATATTTCAGTTTTTAGTTATATTAGCTCACACGTACACTATAACTATTGTACCTAGTGTGAGCTTAGGGGCCCATATATTGGCAGAGTATTTTATATATCTTTGCGTTTCAGATGATTTTAAAACTTTTTTGTTGCGCCGTCTGTCTGTCCGTCTGTCTGTCTGTAAGGACCAACGCCAATATATAACTCAAAAACTGTTTGCCCGATTTCAATGATATTTGGTAGGTACCTAGGCTGGGTCTTGGGTCGAGATGGTCTCATTTGAAAATGAAAAAAATCCACCAAACACAAGTCAAATAAAAGGGTGGGGGTAGACTTCAAAAATTAGAGTTTAAGTGAAAATATGGCATGTGTAATATCAAACGAAAGGTAATTGAGTCTGGAGTTAAACAAAATAAATTTTAGGCAAAAAAAAGGGTGGGGGTAGATTTCAAAAAATAGAGTTTAATTTAAAACATGGCTTGTGTGGTATCAAACGAAAGGTAATTTAGTCTGGAGTTGAGCCTAAGCCAGAAGAGACAATTGTAATAGCAAATCAATTGTTACATTCTTGATTCCTAAAAATAATAAAAACCTAATAGAGTAAATACCTAGAAGAATAATTTATTTTTGCATCTGCCCACTTGTTATTTTTGTGTTTCCCAAAATCTGTTTTTGAGTTCAGCTAATAGCTTAAACATTTCACATTTTGTTTATTTTTGTTTTATATCGAATCTTCTTTATAAATGTGATTTAATTATATAGTACCAAATTTTTCATAAATCCTAAACCTCAAAAAGATATAGTTCGGAGCCTAAGTCACTTTTGTCTGCATTTTTGGGTACCGTAATGATACTTGGTACGAATATAGTACAACACTGTAGTATTATTTTATTGGCTGAACTGAATACCGGGTGTCCCATTTAAAAAAATGTGTTTTTTTTAACATAACTCACCTACTCGTCATTTGATTTTCTTTTCGTTCATCACCATCGTAATCAGAGAAAATAATCTGCCAATATATGGGCCCCTAAGCTCACACTAGGTACTATAGTTATAGTGTACGTGTGAGCTAATATAACTAAAAACTGAAATATATTTTATTTAACTCCAGACTAAATTACCTTTCGTTTGATACCACACAAGCCATGTTTTGACTTAAACTCAAATTTTTGAAATCTACCCCCACCCTTAAAAAAAACAAAAAACTAAAATGTATTTTGTTAAACTCCGGACTCAATTACCTTTCGTTTGATATCACACACGCCATATTTTCACTTAAACTCTAATTTTTAAAATATACCCCCACCCTTTTTTTAAATAAATTAAAATGTATTTTGTTTAACTGCAGACTCAATTACCTTTTGTTTGATATCACACACGCCATATTTTCACATAAACTCTAATTTTTGAAATCTTCCCCCACCCTTTTATTTGGTTTCTGTTCGGTGGATTTTGTTCATTTTTAAATGGGACCATCTCGACCCAAGGCCCAGCCTAGGTACCAAATTTCATTAAAATCGGCCAAGCGGTTTTTGAGTTATGCGCGTTGGTCGTTACAGACATACAGACAGACAGACAGACAGACAGACATACATACAGACAGACAGACAGACAGACAGACGGCGCAACAAAAAAGTTTCAAAATCATCTGAAACGCAAAGATATATAAAAAATTTTGAAATCGGAGCAACTTTTTTTTTCTCGAAAAAATTAGGATCACCATAGCTCACACTACTATAGTATAGTATATGTGTGAGCTAAAAAATACCACAACTTTGTCTATTGAACCGACCCTGTAGCTCTAATATTAACGAAGTAAGTAATAGTGGCGACTCTTAACACCCTGTACATTATAATTCAAAAATTCCAGAAACTTCATTTTTACTTAATTTATCAAATTTTATTAAGTTAGGTTTGATTAGGTGTTTTTAATATTCTCTCACGTAGATCTCAGGACAGGTACATTTCAGGTGTCAGTTTTTTGATATATCATGTGAACAGTTTGACGTTTTGACTTAATTTATATCTGTCCTCGTTCCTTTTGCTCCCTCCCCTGAAAAAAAACCGTTTTCAAAACTTTACTTTTTGTAAGTTTTTTGGATTTACAGGCTATAAGGTGAGACAAACCAAAAACTGTACGCGAAATGAGTTTCATATTTAATTTATAAATTTTTTCTTGCCCACCTCAAGTATGTGTATCTGGCCCTGCACTGGGTTCCATCGGAGCACTTCTTCTAAAATGGCATCTCTAGGTGTCTACTACCTCTGTGCCAAATTTTATTACGGTACGGAAAAATGCAGACAAACCCCAAAATTTCCCTCTTAGGCCCCGAACTACTACAAATTTTAAAAATATACGTTCAAATTAACCCGCGAAATCGAAGGAGCCAGAGTACACTTTAGTCGGTAACCGCGAGTTACATTTGCATCGTCGTTATACGCATCCAAAAATCGTAAGTCTCGTTCCTTTTATTGTTATATTCATTTTAATCAGCCTTTCATTGACTGCTTCCCAGTTGGTGATAAATTTTCTAAATCTTTTGTTGACCAAAATAGATACTCCTTGTTGAGCATATTTTTCTTTTGCCACTCCGCTATAGAAATGGTCATATTGTCCTAGGTTTTCAGATCCTTATCCTTTCTGTTTCGTTTCTGTTAGTCCTTCAATCCAAAGATCAATGAGTCAAAAAAACCTGACAGAAGATGATGGTCAGGATCAGAGGAGGTGGAGAATAGGCGTCGGACAACGTAGAAAAACGTTCTAAACAGAAATTGTAGTAGTAAATATGCAAAACCAAAAACTGTTTTCAAAGATTATATAGCGTAGAATTCACTTGAAGTGTGCTAATGGGCCAGTAAGGTATCACATATACTATACTTACTGCTGGTTGGGATGATGAGGAAAAAGCTAGAGCATTGTTAGTAGCTCTACGAGAACCTGCTCTGGGACTTTTACGGTCCATTCCAGTCGAACAAAAACAGAATTATAACGCTTTAGTGGCAGCGTTAGAAAGAAGGTATGGAGACGAACACTTGCGAAATTTACATTGGTCAGAATTAAATATTCGTCAACAAAGACCAGGAGAATCATTGCAAGAGTATGAAGCAGATATTAGGAGGCTGATGTATTTAGCTTACCCAGAAATGCCAGAAAATTACAGAGATCCCTTCACGGTAGATCGCTTTGGAATAGGTGGTAGACGCTTTTTACTCACTGGGCGTCGACCGGTGAGATACCACCATGCCAGAAGTGAGTAGCGCTAAGTGGTATCACCACGTTCCGCTACTGTGCTGGCAGTGCGGTTCCAACAATGAGTAACAGATAGCATGATGGCGCCTCCAGGATCAAAATATTCCGGAGGTAAAATACCCGACCACTCGGATCTCCGGGCGTCGGGTGATCCTGGGGGTCCTTCATGCAAAGATATTAAAAGAAGACCAAAAACTCAACTCAGAATTGATTTTAGCAATATAAGAGGATTAAGTACCAACATGAATTCAGTTCACCAACATCTTGAAGAACAAAGACCTGACATCCTTGTTCTCACCGAAACTAAAATCAGTTCTGCAACACCTATTGTGAACTATCTTTATCCCGGCTATGACCTACACCACCGATTTCGACATAATTTTGGGATTTGTGTGTACATTAAAAATGACCTTTCATGTCATCGAGAGGAGAAGCTAGAACCAGCGAACCTCGATATCATATGGCTGAAATTCACCTCAAAGTCATCGACCAAGTTCATTTGCTGCCTCTACCGACCGCCAAGTAACACCGAGTATCAAAACTTTTTTGCGACATTATCCGAAAACTGTGATAGTATACAGTCTAACTATCCACATGCGGAAATTGTTTTTTTAGGCGATTTCAACGTCCACAATATACCCTGGCTAAAACACCACAACAAAACAGATAATGAAGGCAGGGAAGCAGAAGCTTTTGCCATAAGTTGTGGTCTAACGCAGCTTGTCGATGAACCTACCCGCATCTCAGAAAGGGGTGAATTTGGCGCGCTTTTAGACTTGTTCCTAACTACAAATCCTGACTTGTACACAATTCAAGTAGATCCCCCACTTGGTTCATCCGATCATAAACTTATAAGAACAAAGTGCGAAATGTTCATACCGCCAAGCCAACAATCACTTCCTCGTAAAATGTGGCACTATAAATCGGCAAAATGGAATGACCTTAAACAGTTTTACCTGGATTTGTCATGGCAAGAGGTTTGCTTTAAAACAGCTGATCCCACTATTTGCTGTAATGAAATAACAAAAGTAATCTTATCTGGAATGGATGCATATATCCCACATACAATAAAACGCAGAGCTAATGCAAAACCTTGGTTCAACAGCCAGTGTCAAACGGCTGTACAGAAAAAACACAGAGCATATAACCTTTGGAAACGACAACAAACCGCTCAAAACCACACAGAATTTATAGAAGCCAGAAATAGTTGCAAAATTACTATTGACGCCGCCAAAGAAACATACAATCAAAGAATAAAAAACAGGTTGCTGAATTGTCCAAGTAGTTCTAGGTCCTTTTGGTCTCTTGCAAAAGCCGTTGGATCAAACTTCACCAAGTCATCCATACCACCACTTACAGATAAAAATACTCACTTAGCCACAACATCAGAGGAAAAAGCCAATATGCTGGCCAAAATCTTTTCCTCCAACTCAAACCTAACAGTGCCAAATGGAAAAACTCCACCGTTCATTGAAAGGGTTTCCCACAGTATGCCAGAGGTACCCTTTTGTCACAGAGAAATACGAAAATCCTTTAAAAAGTTGGATACAAACAAAGCAATGGGTCCAGATGGCATTCCCGCGATAGTACTCAAAAATTGTGCTAGCCAACTCACCCCAACTTTCGCAAAATTATTCAATTTATCTTATAGGCAAGGAGTATATCCATCATCATGGAAGTCTGCCGCAGTACAACCTATTCCAAAGAAAGGAAAAAAGACAGATCCGTTAAACTATAGACCAATTGCTCTACTTCCGGTGATATCAAAAGTAATGGAAAGAGTTGTGAACAATCACCTAACCAAGTACTTGGAAAAATACAAAATTATCAACGACAAGCAATACGGATTTCGAAAATATAGGTCAACTGGCGATTTACTTACATACGTTACTCACTTATGGCAAAAAGCGATTGAGTTGCGAGGTGAAACAAGAACAATTGCTTTAGATATATCTAAAGCATTCGATAAAGTCTGGCATGAAAATCTGCTCAACAAGCTCAAAGCAACGGGATTGTCGCCGAGACTTTGCACTTGGTTTGAAAGTTACCTTAAGGATAGATCCATTTATGTTGCACTGGATGGTCGGAACTCCAACTCTTACCAAATAAATGCTGGTGTGCCACAGGGAGCAATCCTTTCGCCAACACTTTTTCTGATTTACATAAATGACCTCATAGATAAAACAGTAAATCCACTTTATTGCTTTGCAGATGATGGCAATGTAGTCTCCTCAGTCATACCACCCACTCAGTGTCTATCCGCACGTGAATTCCATCATCTTAGACTAACTCAAATATCGCAGATAAATAACGACCTGGAGATAATAGAGGACTGGGGCAACAAAAACCTTGTACAGTTCAACGCGCAGAAAACCCAAGCAGCCCTGTTTTCAAAAAAGACCAGCACCGGTGAGCCAAACATCATACTATCTGGAAGTGCTGTCACAATACAGAGCCAGTTGCACATCTTAGGAGTCACTGCAGAGACCAACATGTCTTGGCACAGTCACGTGGCAGATATAGCTAAAAGGGCGTCCCAAAAGCTTGGGGTGCTATTTCGTACAAGACATCTGTATACACCAAGCCAACTGCTGACACTCTACAAAGCCCAGATTCGACCAACTATGGAGTACTGCTCACATATATGGAGTGCGGCACCCAAACATACCTTAATGCTTTTAAACACCGTGCAAAAGCGAGCTATCAAGCTGATCAATGACCCCGCACTTACCCATAGCCTTGGATAGTCTCGAACATCGAAGAACTGTGGGCGATCTCTCTCTCTTCTACAGGTATTATCACGGAAAATGCTCTAAAGAGTTGGCACGTATGATCCCCCCGGGAGTAGCACCTACTAGGCGAACACGTCAAACAGACGGTAACCATCAATTTACTGTCAAAATAGAGGCACCAAGAACCTCATTATATCAGAATTCATATCTCTGGAGAACAGCATCGCTGTGGAATAAACTCCCTGCGACAGTTTTCCCTGCAGGTTACAACCTGAACCGTTTCAAAACCAACACACACCAACATTTCCGCGCACTTGCCGCTTGTCGAGCGTGATAGGGATCTCCTTGCGAGTGCGCATACCCGTAAAAAAAAAACAACATCAGAAATGTGAATTATCGTTACTTTTGAGTATGCTGTACCCATCGTTATTTTTTGCAAAGTAATCATTTGAACTACTAAATGTGATTAATTTCTAGTTAAAAAAATTGCTTCACAGGAAACTGTACAACCAAAAAATTATATATTGTTACAAATTTAAGTATTTAAATTTTATAGTTAGATTTTATTTAGGTTTAGTGTAGTATTAGGTTGACGTATTTTATGGTTGTATTCTTAATCTAGGTTTTAGTTGCGTTATCTGTGACAAACTGGTATGCGAACGGTCCGTCTAGAAAAGGCTGGAATGATTCCGAATCGAACAAGGATGGAAGGGTTCTCGAATAGTAGGCAGCCCCTCATATATAAGGCCGGACGTCCTGCATCGGGCAGTCAAAGATAACCAGCGGTAGTGATCGCTAGATGTTAACGCGAAGTTAATAGGCGTATTAAAGTAGTGAATTGTTAGCAAGTTATTAGTAAGTTTAAGTGCGTGTTTTTGTACATAATTTGTCGAAATAAATTGACGTATCGTTTTCAACAATTGCGAGTTTTAATTGTTGTTGTGAACCCGTAACAATATTATACCGTGAGGTAAAGGCGTCCGTGGCCTCGCCTACGTTTGAATCGCAGAGGGCAGTTCAGAAAATAAATAATCAATGTATAAATCGCTAGTTTTTAACCAGGATCCTAAACACTTGTAACGGGTTTCCAGTGCACGGCTAATATCGATAAAATTTTAGTATGTTATTCGTCTCAAACGATATTGCACTAAAACGGTAAAAATGTTGCGCTTGGATTTTTAAAAGTTTTTTTTGCATGAATCTCAAAAGCGTCTACATTTTAGTACGTTTTTGGCAAAAATTGTTATTTTCCTATACCAGGGATATCTAAAACGTCTGCAAACTTATAATGAGTTTCTAGTGTACGGCTAATATCGACAAAGTTTTAATATTTTGTTTGTCTCACCTGTCATAGTTGTCATGGGGCAATTTCCATTTTATGACTAGTTTCGGAGATACAGGGGCAATTCAAACGATGTCGCACTAAAACTGTAAAATAGTGTGGTGTGATTTTTAAATGTTTTTTTTTGTACGAATCAGAACAGTATCTCTTATGTACCTATATTAGCATGTTTTTTTCAAAAAATATAGATTTTCTATATGGGGGTAACCAAAAGGAAATTAAAATACGTAGGTAAAATAATCGAAAATGTTGACTCGAATTAGAACAACATAAACGACTTTTTACCTTTAAAACCAAACGGTAATGAAACTTTTTTACGAGGTACACATGAAAAAGTTTGTTGTTTTTGAAACATCTACTATTTAAAGAGTATTAAAAAACTATTTTTAAGTGTGTTTTTAAATATTTCTTGATAGAATTTTGCTTTAAGAGTTTTGGTTATAATTTATAACTGCCCAACTTTTCATGCGTAGCTCAATAAAGTTGGGTTTTAAAGGTAAGGTATTTTATTTTACTTTTTAATTAATTAATTTACAAAAAACACTTTTAAAACTCAAATCGATCAGTAAGGTCAGACGAACAATATATTAACGTTTTATCAATATTAGCCGTGCACTAGAAACTCATTACCGGTTTGCACACTTTTTGAATATCCCCCGTACAGGAAAATAACAATTTTTGCTAAAAGCATACTAAAATGTAGACGCTTTTAAAAGTCGTGCAAAAAAAAACTTTTAAAAATCAAACCACAATATTTTTACCGTTTTGGTGCAATATCGTTTGAATTGCCTCCGTATCTCCGAAACTGGTCATAGGATGGAATTGGGCCAATGACAACTATTGATCAGTAAGGAGAGACGACTAACATACTAAAATTTTATCGATATTAGCCGTGCACTAGAAACCCATTACAAGTGTGCAGGATCCTTTGTTTTTTTTTTCATATATTACTTTATTTTTTTTAAAGTTTATATATTATATTAAAAAGTTTCAAAAGATTTAAATATATATCTCGCTCGCACCGTTTTAGATTAAGCTACCTGTGCATACTACTATCTAAAAAATTTACAAAAATATGTGAAAATTTATTCTAAGCTTATACGTAAAGTACAGAAAAGTTAAATTTTTGTATAAAGATTTGGTGATTTTCCCATTTTTAAGTGGCAAAATGGGAAAATGTGGTTTTCACATATTTAATTTTTTCACATTTTCCGAGTTGGCCTGTAGTTGTAGGGGGGCCCTACTTCATTCTCTAGCCGAGGGCCTCCAAAGGAGCCAGTTCGGGCCTGATCAACGTAATCAGAGTAATATTTTTTTTTTAATTTTGTATACGTTACTTTGAGTATATGAAAAGGTCCTGCTTGTAGAAGGAAAACAAGCTTTTAGCAATTTTACATAAATTAATTATACCTAAGTATTTATAGGTATTTCAAACAAAGCAGTTGTTTAAGATTAGGCTTATCCGATACATAAGACAGTTATGAAGTATTTTATCACTGATTATTATTTTAAATTAATCTTGACGATGCTGCCCCAAGTTTGATTGATTAGAAATTTTATCAAAAATTATTATATTATTAAGGTCCTTCCCTAAAAAAGTTTGAATTTTTATATTTATAATAAATTAAATTAATAACATTTATAATTATTTGTTGTTTGATTGGTCTCTCCTACACTTTTCCATTTGACTCATCACCTGTGGATTTTAATTACTTATTTTATAGCTCTATTGATTAAAGTATTATTTCTGCATATTTTTCAATGTTAACCTCATAAATATTTATAAATCCTTAGATCTTAGATACAAGTGTCTACTAATAGATATATATATATATATATATATATATATATATATATATATATATATATATATATATATATATATATATATTGATAAATGGTACTTAGCCACCTCAAAACAAAGTATATAAACTACGGTGTCACCTCATATATAACTTTAATACCTCACTTTTTTGAGGTGACAACGTTTTTCAATAAAAATTTCAGGGACGATTCCTAGCACACTCAGCAAGCTGTGTGCAAAATTTTGTTCTGAGGTCACAAAATGGTATATATAGCTACTTTTTGGCCGTGTAGTTCACGTATCTACCGGTGGCGCTAGCGTCGCTTTTACTGTAACTAAACGGTCCACTGAGTCACCTCGGTGATATAAAACGTATTCTGTGTATTAAAACCGCGTCGCAGCGGCCTCAGAAATTAGGCAACATTGCAGATTAGATTTTGGATGCTACGGGTCACTTTGTTATATGTAATTTGTACCTGCTTTTTGACCCTTGGAATATCTTATAGAATTCTCAGAAACGAGTGCCTGAGTCAGATATTTTAAGAGGGGCTTTGTAAAGGATTATTATTGTATTTTTTATCTTATTGAAATAATATGACTAATTTTGCTAGTCTTCTTATATTTTTTTGCTTATTCTGGCTGGTAGTTTTTAACGGTTTTATTTAACTTAACTTGATTGATTTTGTAATATAATAAATTTTTGCGACAGCTATTCAGACACTTTCCTATGGGCAAGACTTGAAATTAGTTAAGTAGTTTAACCATATAATATGACGTTTTGGTGCAAAAGGCCGAAGCTTGGCACAATTATAGAGCGATGCCTGCTCTCGCCGCTTTTAAAAAAAAAATGGCGCACGAATTCTCTTTTTTTAAATAACTTGGTTTTTGTACAAAGTTTCAAACAAAAATTTTAGCCAACAAAATTTTATACGAAAATGCTAAACTGTGTTTTTTGTTAGACTAAAAACAAGGTTCAAGGTATGATATTAACCATTTTTTCATTTTGGAATTTGTCCAATTTGTTTTTTTGGTGGCCTTTAAATTAAAAGTTACTTATTTTTGAGAATGATTGAAATGACATGAAATAAAGATAGATAAATATTCTACAAAAATGATTAATCAGTTGCATGGGTAATATTCTTGGTAAGATACAAACCATAAAGTTTTAGATCTACCCACATATATGTATTTCTATATTATATGCAAAATAAACTGAAATAATTAGGTTTTATCTAATTTTCTAAAAACTAAGTACCTAAGACTTCATGGGCTATTTTGAAAAAAAACTGTATTATTTTTATAGGTTTCGTTTATTAGGTTCGCGCGCCTTATACCATCTTTTCTTGAAACATTTCAGCCGATATTTGACTTATCTAAAACTCTACTTCGGAATGAGCTACGAATCTCAAACTTTGCACAGTCGTAGATCTTCATGAAGTTAACAACCCCTCCAAGTTCCATGGAATTCCATAAAGTAGTAAAGTAGTTACGAAATTTCAAAAAACGTCGAAATTGCCACTCACTCACTCACTCACTCATGTATAGATCATCAATATTCTACTGTACTTCTAGACATGCTATAAAGCTGAAATTTGGCAAACTTATAGAAATTATGACCAAACCCCTGGAAAAAATCAAAAAACCCCAAAATTCTAATTTACTCCCCTCCCCCACACATGTAAAGGTATGTAAAAGTAACATTGCCCACTTCCAGAAATGGCAGACTGATAGGAACTATGATAAAACTATAGAAAAAAATTAAAAACCTCAAAATTATAACTTACTTTCCTCCCCTATAAATGTAAAGTAATGTAAAAGCAACATTGCCCACTTCCGGACACGCTAGAGAGCTGAGCTTTGGAAGGCCGATAGTAACTTTGATAAGACTATAGAAAAAAACACCCCAAAATTCTAATTTACTTCCCTCCCCTATAAATGTAAAAGTGTGTAAAAGTAACATTGCCCACTTCCAGACAGCTCGAGAGCTGAGCATTGGAAGGCTGATAGGAACTATGATAAAACTATAAAAGAAAATTAAAAAACCCCAAAGTTTAATTAACTTCCCTCCCCTATAAATGTAAAGTTATGTAAATTAGCATTGTCCACTTCTAGAAACGCTAGAGAGCTGAGCTTTGGAAGACTATAGGAAAAAAATTTAATTTACTTTCCTCCCCTATAAATGTAAAGTTATGTAAAATTAACTTTGCCTACTTCCAGGGACACTAGAGGGCTGAGCTTTAGAAGGCTGATAGGAACTATGATAAAACCATAGGAAAATATAAAAAACCTCAAAGTTTTGAACAATATCCCGCATATTTTACTACTTTAAAACTTAAATATTATCAAAATCCTTTAAACAAGCAGTAATCATTTAAAAAAAGGTATGTTGAAAATATGAGATATACTTTTTGTATCTCTTTTTTGGTCCAGAACACACATTTTAATATGAATGTTTAATATAACGTCCTATAAAATTGTTAAAAACCAGAAGGATATTTTAACAATAATTCTGCATATTTGCAACCAATTTCTTGCATAAATTACAAAAGCGCTAAAATTGAAAAAACAACTTTTTCAAAAAAATTTACAAGAAAAAGCACGTTTCAAATATTGATCGAAGGAGTCTTTTACATTTCAGTGTATGCAAGAAAAAAAATGGATCCATGACGGATCTGATACCTTCCTAGCTAGCCTATTAGCACACTTTAAGTGAAGCCATGATATATCAGCCCTGAAAACAGTTTTTTGTAAATAACTGAGAAACTAAAGCTCCTATGAAGTTTTTGGTTATTACACAAATTATTAAGCAAGATGTAGCCTACTATAAACCGCATATTGATACGACGCTCCATTAGAAAGTTTTTAAATTTTTTAATTGTCAAAAAACTATCTAGCATTAATGGATTTTGACCAAAAACTAATCAGCTCTTTAGAGTGGCGAACACTATTTTATCTGAAAATTATATGAAAATCAGTTCAGCGGTTTGGGAGCTATCGCGTTACGGACAGAAATAATATACACATACACACACACACACACACACACATACACACACATACACACCCACACACACACCTACACACACACACAGACAGACATCACGACGATATTGCTAAGATAGGTCAAAATACACCCAAATATATTTTCGGCGTTATCTCAAATTTTTTTTTTCGTCGAAAATAATACCTCCTCTAGCCATTGCTTTGCGGGCTAGGAAAGTAAAAATACTTAAATATGGATAAAAATGATTTTCATGTGTCAAATTACGTATGTTTTGCTTTACATCCTAATAGAACCCATTTAAAAAAAATTGAATATTTCAAAGACATGAATCCGGTTTTACCGTTTTACTTAGAAGTATGAATGGGCGTACCCAGGGGGGGGGAGGGTCTCGGGGGCCGGGCCCCCCATGCCTAAGAATTTTTTAGAGATTTTCCACATATTTCCTGAATAAAAAGATTAAAGAGTATAAAATTCGCTATCATGAGGCTTCGGGCCCACCCCAGAGGCCTCGCGCCCCCCCCCCCTCCCAAGAACTATCCCTGGGTGCGCCACTGAAGTAGGTAGGAACTACAAACTTGACATACCAAAGATGAATTTAAAAGTAAGTCGTCGATGGCAAGCGCGAATTTTGACCTAAATTTAGGGGGGGTAATGGTCGACGGAAAAAATATTTGTGCATTTATTTTTTTAGAGGGGGGAATTACCCCGTTATCCTTCTCAAATTCGCGCTTTCTGCATTGCTTTACTCCAATAAGTCCCTAATTTTAGGTATTTCTAGCAGAGGTATTTCTAGCAGAGATAGATAAAAGCAAGTGGACTGAGCTTGATTTTTGAGACGTTTTCAAATATCAAAGCCGGTTTTTAATACATATGGCCGCGTTTGAACTACGAAGGGTTTAACTTTTTAATTTACGAAAATGTAAATTTAACACGCTATACAGCTGAAATTTGGCATACTGATAGAAATTGTGACCAAACCATTGGAAAAAAACTAAAAACCCGAAAATTCTAATTCACTCCACTCCCCCATACATGTAAAGTTATGTAAAAGTAACACTGCCCACTTCCAGAGGCGCTAGAGAGCTGAGCTATGTCAGACTGAAAATATGACAAAACTATAGGAAAAAACTTAAAAACCCCAAAATTTTAATTTACTTCCCCACCCTATAAATGTAAAGTTATGTAAAAGTAACATTGCCCACTTCCAGATACGCTAGAGAGCTGAGCTTCGTAAGGCCGATAGGAACTATGATAAAACTATAAAATAAAATTAAAAAACCCCAAATTAGAATTAACTTCCCTCCCCTTTAAATGTAAAGTTAGAAACGCTAGAGAGCTGAGCTTTGGAAGACTGATAGGAACTATGATAAAACTAAGTACAGTACAAAATTTAAAAGCACCAAAATTTTAATTTACTTTCCTCCCCTATAAATGTAAAGTTATGTAAAATTAGCATTGCCTATTTCGAGGAACACTAGAGAGCTGAGGTTTAGAAGGCTGATAGGAACTATGATAAAACCATAGGAAAATATAAAAAAACGTCAAAATTTTTAATAAGGCATTGCAAAAGTTTTGAATAATATTCCTCACATTTTACTACTTTAAAACTTAAATATTATCCAAATCCTTTAAAAAAGGAGTGAAATCATAACAAAAACATTTCATGTAAAAAAAGCCAAGTACGCGAGAGTGGTGTTCCGTTAAAAGAATTGAGATAAAAGTAAAGCCAAGTTCTCCAATACAAATTTTAAAATGAAAGATTCTCACTAGTTTGGAAATGTTTTTGTAAACTTGGCTATTATGGCTGCAAATGACTCTTAGGGACAGTGCTAAATTGAATAGAAAGATATTATAATTTTGATATGACTTGAAAATTAAATAATAAAGAATGTCAAAGCTGCAAATTGACAGTTGGTCTCTCCTCAGTAAACACCATATTTCCTATTTCTTTTTCAGATACCGACATGATCATTTCATTTCATTTCATGTTTATGCTCGGGCTGAATGAGGCGTAATGAGGCAGAAACGCTTCCCCGAGCTACCTTTACCTCTGAGGACTTGCCCGTAAAACTTTTTTGTTAAGAATTTTTACCTCGTGAAATTCCTTCAAATTTAAAAAAATCCAGGGCTTAGGCTGTCTTCTGGGAGCCGAAACGCGTCCCCAAGCTACTTTACCTCTGAGGATTCGCCCGTGAAACTTTTTTGATAAAGAATGTCATTTACAAATTCTGACATCACGTCAACATTTGAGCCTTGTGATTGCTGGTGGTTATTATTAGATTAATATTCGCGTTGGGCTGTGGCGTGGGCAAACACATCATTCCTGTATATGGTTTTCCTGTTTTAAACGGCTTAACTAATTATCACAATTTCTTTTTTATTAATTTTCTTGTTAGGGATAAATAATTTTTTTTTAAAATTCTGTCATATCAATCATGTCATAAACATTGCAAACCCAAAAATATATAAATTAAGATAATGTATTAATTTTTTTTGCATTCCATAGAGTGTATTTTTGTCAATTTGCTTTTAATGTTTATCGGATCTATGTGTAGAATTTTTGACAGTAAGTAAACCATTTTTCAACAAAAATTGTATTTAGGACTTTCAAGCTATGCAACTTTTCTGAGATCACAAAACCTCAAAATGAGTTTTCCAAAAAAAATAACAGCAAGTTTTTCTATAATGAAAGTATAAATGTTCGGTTTTTTATTTAAAGACAGTACGTTGTCACCATTAATCTTTTCTTACAAACTTTTGCAACCTTTTAAAGTTGTTATATTTCCTAAAGTGTCTCTAAATAAAAGTAAAACGCTGTTACTTTATATTTAATATTTAAATTTAGTTAGATAAAGCTATTGTTGCTTATAGACTTACGCCATACGTTATCACCTTAATAAAACCGGCAACTGTTCCTGAGGTGGCAGGAAATAGCACATATCCAAAGGTTGTATATCGGTCTGAGGTCCGAACGTATTCCACGTATTTATCAAATATTTGAAAAAAAATTATTTACCCCTCTTTTGAAATTCTGGAAAAGGAACTTCCCCTCATGTCATATATGTACCTATATATGGGCTAACACCACTAGAAATAGGTGAGGTCAGATCGTCATATCCTTAACGCCGAGGTGACAACGCCGAGTGTATCAATATATATATATATATATATATATATATATATAGGGGAGACCGGGGGTAGTTGTTTCACGGGTTGGTTCGGTTTGGTCACACCGCACATACGGAAAAATTAGTTGGAAAAAGAGTATCTGGGGGCACGGCTGTGCCCCGCCAAGTTCGCGTAAACTGCTGTACCATCTTTTGTTGAAACATTTCAGGCCATATTTGACCTGGCTAAAACTCTACTTCGGAATGAGCTACCAAACTCAAATTTTGCACACTCGTAGATCTTCATAGACTTTCATGAAGTAGTAACGAAATTTCAAAAATCGTCGTAATTGCCACTCACTCATTCACTCATGTATAGATTCCAAAATTCCACTGTACCTCCAGACATGCTACAAAGCTGAAATTTGGCAGACTATTAGAAATTATGACCAAACCCTTGGAGAAAATCAGAAAACCCCAAAATTCTAGTTTACTCCCCTCCCAGTGGCGGATCCAGGGCGGAAAAAGGATCCGCCCCCCCCCCCTTAATAGACATAACTTATTTCTTAGTTTATTTATTTACTGAAAGACACTAAGATAAAACTATAAAAAAAATTAAAAACACCAACATTTTATTTTACTTCCCTCTTCTATAAATGTAGATTTATATAAAAGTAACATTGCCCACTTCCAGAAACGCTAGAGAGCTGAGCTGTGGAAGGCAGAGACTATGATAAAACCATTGGAAAAAATTTAAAAACCCCAATATTTTCATTTACTCTCCTCCCTTATAAATGTAAAGTTATGTAAAAGTAAGATTACCCACTTTCAGAAATGCTAGATAGCTGAGCATTGGAAGACTGAGAGGAGCTATGATGAAACTATAGGAAAAAATTTAAAAACATAAAAATTTTAATTTACTTTCCTCCCCTATGTAAAGTTATGTAAAAGTAACATTGTCCACTTTCAGAAACGCTAAAGAGCTGAGCTTTGGAAGGCTGATAGGAGCTATGATAAAACTATGGGAAAAAATTTAAAAACCTCAAAATTTTAAGTAAGGCATTGCAAAAGTTTTGAACAATATTCCGCATATTTTACTACCTTAAAAATTAAATATTATCCAATTCCTTTAAAAAAGAAGTGAAATCATAACAAACACATTTCATGTAAAAAAAACCAAGTAGGCGAAAAAGACATTTCGTAAAAAGACTTGAGATAAAAGTAAAGCCAAGTTCTCGAATACAAATTTCAAAATGAAAGGTTCTTACTAGTTTGGATATGTTTTTCTAAACTTGGCTATTACTTCTGTAAGTTATAAAATTAATCTACTTACCTTAAGGTAAATAAGTTTAATTTTCCTAACTTGTCCGAATATACAGTACAACTTCAGTAGTTCGGACACTCGCTAAAACGGACACTCCAGTAATCCGGATTGCTCTATAAACCGGACATTTTCAAAATTTTACCTCTCTAAACCGGACGTTAAAACGTTTAGCCAATCGTGAAAGAACCTAGCCTATATTGCGTGCAAAAATAGTCTAAAGGCCGCTTGACATGGTGCATGACGCGCTGCAAATATTTGCAAGCAAAAAATTTCGGTCAAATTGTTGCCTGCAAAAAATCTTCTTTTCGTTTGACATTGTGCATGGCCATGCATGGATTCCCCAGAATCTAGGTAAAAATTCCCCAGTTTGCATGCAAGTTCAGTTTGCATGCAAAAGAATGGCACCGGACCGATAAAAATGGATTGTGTGCAACAATCAGCTGGATGTGTACTGCGCATGCACCTGGGCAAAATTTCATGCCATTTGCCTGCAATTTTATTGTCATGCACCATGTCAAGCGGCCTTAAGAAACATAAAAATAATTTTCCTGTCTTAACAAGTTTCACGCGACGTAATAATTATAGGCGTTTCTGAATTCATCCTCCAGAGGAAGAAAAAAATTTTGATCCAGACTTTAGAGTTATGTTCTTGCCCCTTAACTGCATGGCAGTACTATAGCCAATGGACCAAAAACATTCCTGGAATTTCTTTGCAATGGACCAAAACTTGATTCAAAACATAAAGGTGGGATACAGAAAGCGCTTGCTCAATCAAGTCATATCAAATGAAGGACCAGATATGGTAAAGATGTTGAAAGAATACAACTTGCAGTAGAAAACTTGGATTTCGCTTGGACATCAATCTCTCAAAGAAATATTCAAAAGAGCTGGGGAGCATTATGGACTGAACCCATTCGCAATACAGAGGTGTTAGAGGACGCGGAGTCTGATGAAGAAAATCTTCCACTTTCGGAACTATGAAAGAGACTTTGCGTTGTAAATGAGTCAGACAAGGCCATTATAGCTTCACTGAATATCACAGATCCAGAAAATGACTTAAGTAGTAATGATATTATGGAGTTGGCGACTGGAGAAAAGACACTATTGTAGACCAAACAGAAGATGACATAATAAACGAGGCAATAGTTAACAAAGACCAATAGAATGAATCCGGCGAATCAGACATTGAAGGAGGAATTGTGCAGAGAATAAAGCACGGTGATGCTGCGAGGTCATTATCAGTATCCATTCAATGGACAGAGGAAAATGATTTTCCAGTGGAGGACATATTGCTACTCAAACGGCTAAAGGAAAAAGCGTTAGAACTAGCTAAAAACAAGAGTATTCAAACTTAGACACTTAAAAAAAAAATAGATTAAGTTATACTTATGCAGTTTAAGTTATACATAGGTATGTATGTATCTACATAGGAACATACATTTTTTGTAGTTTTATAGTTTTATAACATTGGAATGATTTTTTTAAATTTTACCTTTTTTTATATAAACACTTTTACGAAATAAAGGTATTTTAGTATGAAATTTTGCGAATTTTATAAAAAAATAAATAGTCCCAGTAGTCTGGATACCTCGATAATCCGGCATTGACCGGAACGATATTACTGAAGTTGTACTGTTATTACATAACAAGCTGTAGTATAATAATACGTTTATTCAAATTCAAATTCAAACCGAAAATTAAATTAAAAACGGACAATAAACGTAAAAAAGTCATAAAAGCATAATCATGCTTGTTGACTAAAAAACAAGAAAAAACAAAACAATATACTTCAAGTAATTCTAAATTGTATCTTCCGATACTAAGTACCAGATAACTAGTAAGTGTATTAGGTAGAATTTTGTATATTTAATGGTAAAGTATTATATATTCTAGGTGCAAAATATTCCACAGAGCGCTGTGGTTTTTCAAAGAATGCTGTATTGAAAGTTAATGTCTTTTCTAGTGAAATATGTCTTTACTCTTTGCTTTAGCGTGATTTTACCCTTTTGAATATTTTTTATTAATTGCAAGCAATAAAGCTAGCGAATATCTAGGATTTTGGTCTCCTGGAAAAGCAAGTCCGTGGGGTGGGTTCTTCGTTTACCATAAATAGCTCCAGAAACCATTTCTGCGTATTACTCAAAGCCTTTAAGTGACAGTCAGCAACTCCACCCCAACCTAAAATCCCATGGACTGTACCAGGGAGAGGTAAATCATTCTGAGCTGATCTTTCTCTAAAGATACTGAAATTTAGGCAACAGTTCACGTATTTTATTTAAAACGTTCTTAATTTGTAAATCCCATTTCATGTGCCTGTCGAAAATTATTCCCAATTATTTAATTGATGATGATTCTGGAATTTCCTCATTGTCATTGATTTTGAAAGGTCCAAAGTTAGGCAAATGGTTCTGATAAATGGCAAAGGGTAGATATTTTGTTTTGTCATAATTTAGGGTGAGTTTGTTTATTTGAAACCAACATTTTATGGTTTTAAAATCTTGTTCAGCTAGATGTTTCAGCCCCTCCCAAGTATCCGCTGTGTAAAAGATGGTAGTGTCATCAGCGAAACTTATGATTTTACCCAAAGTTTTTAATTTTAACAAATCATTTATATAAATGGTAAAAAGTAATGGACCCAGAACGGTACCCTGAGGTACTCCATAAGAAATATTTCTTGTCTCGCTAATGACACCATCAATCTCCACATACTGAGTTCTGTTGGTCAGATAATCTGTAAGTAGCTCAAGTACCTTTCCCCTCAAACCGCACCTTTCCAGTTTTGATATCAGGATCTGATGGGAGAACGTATCAAATGCCTTAGAGAGGTCAACAAAAACACAAAGGCTACGCTTACTTGTGCTAAATGCATCTGTAATTTTTGTAGTTAAATTTAGTATTGCATCCTGTGTTGATTTTCCCTCTCTAAAACCGTATTGATCATCTGACAAGACTTTAATTTTATTGAAAAATTTCATATTTCTGTTTTTTAGTACTTTTTAGAATATTTTAGAAAAAACAGACAATACAGACACCGGTCGGTAGTTCACTACCACATTTTTTTCCTGCTTTAAATAGTGGCTTTATTTTCCCCGTCTTTGGTCAGTCTGGAAAACAGCTTTCTTGAAAGCATAGATTTATCAAAAATGTAATTGGCTGCAATATTTCTTCTTTTATTTGTTTTACAGTGTCGGTTTTTACTTCATCCCAGCCAGGACTTTTTTTTAGTTTTTAACGATTTAATAGCATCCACAATTTCTTTTTGCTCTACAAAATATAGATACATGCTGCTTTCCAGCCTACCCAAATCTTCCAAATTGGGGGATATTTTTTCTGCGTAGGTTTGTCCTAAAGTGCTGTAATGTCTGTTGAATTCGTTGACTATTTGTTTTTTGTCTGATGACGAATTTTTGTTTTTATTTTCTTGTTTTTTTACATATTCTCTTTTAGCAATTTTAATCAGTATTCCTAGTCTGTTTTTATAATTATTATATTGATATTTTAGGATATTATTTGTCGGGTTCTGGATTACTTGATTATATAAACGATATTTTTCTCGTATAGAATTCAGAAGGCTTTTTGTCATCCATTTTTGTATAAAAACGTTTTTTTTTGTTGTTATGATTTCCTAACACTGTCGTATTTAGATTTATAAAATTTTTAACTTTGTGTAAAAAAACTTCAACTGCTTTATTAGGTTCCCTTCCATTGTAAATATCCAACCAGATTTCTTTTTTTAGATCCATTTTTAGTTTTGAATAATTTATATATTTTTTATCAAGTTTTGTACTTGTGTAAGGTTTTATAGTATGTGGTATAGATACTGCGATGGGATAGTAATATGATATTATATTGTTTTCAAAAATAAATGAGTTTATGGCCCTCTGATCTACTGGAGATTTGATAAAAAAATGATCTAGACATGTTTTTGAGCGTGGTCTGGTTATCTTATTTATATAAGAGGCAAAATTTAAAGAAACTAATATGTTCTGATATTCTTCAATGTAATCCAGACCTCCCAACAGATTTATATTAATATCCCCAACGATTATGTGGAAAGTTGTTTTTTGTTTATTAATTAAATAACGATGTAATTCTTGATTAAAAAACAGTTCATCTACAGTTGGTGACTTATAGTGTCCGCTAGGATACCTTTTTGGCATGCAAGTCATATATAAATAACAAAAACCATACACTGTAAAGAGACGTTGATTTTCACCGGTTTCATTTGACGTCACAGGGTTCGTGTCAAATTTTAGGAGCTGGAATGCTGCAAAGAATTTGACAGAAGTTGCCTCGGGCGCCACTCTAAGAAATAAAGGAGCTTAGAGTCTCCTGTGCCAGCAGAGGTAGCTGTTAAACAGTGGAGAAATCCAGATTTATTTAGGGAAAAATTTAACAGTCATAACAAAGAACAACGTAAATTTGGTAATAAAAATATATAATTATAAAATAAAATCAAATTCGAAATCACATTTGTCAATTGTAACAAAAATAAAGGTAATAAGAATTATTCTAGCACAATCCCAAGATTAAATTTTTAACATTTTTAGCAAGTTATTACATAAATAAAAGAAGATCATTAAATATCCTTAACATAAAGAACAATTAAAATAATAACATAAGGATTGAAATATACGGAATTGTTTATAAGGGCTTTAGTACAAAATGTCAGCAAATCTCTCGACAATGTTAAACATTATTTCAATACGGAATTCGTATTTAGGCCAAAAACTAGCAAACAGTTTGTACCAAAATAGTAACTCACCGCTAAAATTGTATGTTCAAAGATAGGTGAGGTCGTAGGTAATTATTTACGCCCAGTTCAGTTAGGATTTAACACAAAATGCGGTATTGAAGCAGCTGTACAGCAACTCGTCGTTTTATTTCTTTTGAACATCAATCTCCTAAATATTTGTTAAAAATAGATTTTCTGAACGCTTTTAATATAATTTCGAGACACTCTGTTTTATCAGAGGCATCCAAAATTACTCCAAATTTTTATAATTTTATTTATCAGTCATACTACAATCCTTCTTTACTTTCTTATAACGAACGTACCATTCTTTCCCAACGTGGTGTACAACAAGGTGACCCATTAGGTCCAGCTTTATTTTCATTAAGCTTACATCCGATCATCCAATCTTTAAAAAGTGAACTTAATTTATGGTACCTTGATGATGGTACACTCTGTGGGGATCACAATACTGTCCTAGATGATTTTAAATTTTTAATTAAACATTGCTCAAAGATAGGAATGGAAATAAATTTTCGGAAGTGTGAGATATCTTTGATTTCTACACCAAACTTCAGTCATGATATTTCGTTTTTTCGTGAATTTATTTCTATTGATCCAAGTATTAAAATTATTGAAAAAGATAAACTTACTTTATTAGGATGCCCTCTTGGAAAAGATAGTATATCTAGTGATCTCGAAAAGAAAATTGATACCCCAAAAACGTTTTCAAAAAATTTGGAAGTTCTTTCTTCTCATTCCGCAATTTATTTATTAAAAAATTCATTTGCAATCCCTAGAATATCATACCTTATTAGATGTACACCATGTTTGAAAGAGCCAATTCTTCTCGATAGCTATGATGCTAATTTAAAAAATACTTGTGAGGGTATTACAAATTGCAATTTTAATTCATCTGCTTGGTCTTTTTGTAAATTACCAGTAAAATTTGGGGGATTGGGAATAAGAGACATTTCTTCTTTATGTTTGTCTTCTTTTATTGCTTCAAATAATGATGTTTCCATAATAATTAAAACCCTTCTTCCTTTATCTATTCAAAATACTCCAGCTGTATTTTATTTGGAAGCTTCCCAAAATTGGTCTAAATATTGCGACAATAAAATTTTCCCAAGCAATTCCTTAAAACAAAAAAATTTTGATGAACAACTATGTAGTTTTTTTATAGACAAAATTTTAGAAAATACATCCGACCCTCATGATAAGGCCCGCATCTTGGCACTTCAGGAAAAGGAAAATAACGTCTGGATTGATGCTCTTCCTTCTACCTCTTTAGGTACTCATCATGACGATACGTCTTTTCGTATCTCTATTGCTTTGCGTATTGGACAACCTGTGTGCGAGAGCCACACCTGCACTTGCGGTGAAACTGTTTTCCCAAACGGGCTTCATAGCCTTTCTTGCCGGAAGAGCGCAGGTAGGTGGTCTCGACACAGTTGCCGGCCCATGTCCCAGCAATTCTAGAACCAAATGGGATATTAAGATCTGATGGTAAAAGAGCAGATGGTCTTTCTCTTGTACCATGGTCCAGAGGAAAACCAATTGTGTGGGACGCGACTTGCTCAGATACTTTGGCAGCATCTTATCTAAATTTGACATCTAGAAGAGCTGGAGAGGCTGCTAAACATTCGGAACAAATCAAAATTAAAAAGTATTCAGAAATTCCTTCAAATTATTTATTTGTGCCCTTTTGTGTGGAAACTTTTGGTCCGTGGGGGGAAAAAGCTAAATCATTTGTGAAAGAACTGGGTGCTAAAATTTATGCTTCTACCTACGAGCCTAGGTCCACCTATTTTTTAAAACAGAGAATAAGCTTTGCCATTCAGAGGGGCAATGCCGCCTCTGTTTTAGGTACCCTTCCGGACCTGCAGCCTTTGGACGAGGTCTTTTATCTTTAAAAAGGTTCGATTTATTTTATTTATTTACTTAAATTAGTTTTATAAGTTTGTAATGCTATTAAGCAAAGGTTAACTTTTTTGTTGTTACCGATTGTTTTTTATATGCTAATTTAAGAATAAAATGTAACAACGTAACTAGGAAATAAAGATAAACAATTTCGTAAAAATAATAAACAATTAATTTAGTTTAGCACAGGCAGGATAACAAGCGGAAGAAAATTAGACATTTTCAAAACCAGATAAGCGAAAGTTAAATCAAGCAACTAGGTTTACGGATAGCTTCAAAAATAAGCCAGCTAACATTCAATTGGTTAGAAGAAAACGACTCAGTGTTTTAAGATTAACTTATTGCTCCAGCCCTTTACCCTTTAATAGAGTCACTTTATTGCTCAACAGGAATATAAATCAAGACGGCTAGGTCAAAGCACACATCACCCGATTCCAATAATACCGAATAAGACACACAAGGATCGAGTGATTTTGTTTGTTAGCCGTTAAGTTATATTCAGGTTACAAAATTTAAAACAAACGGATTAAACCACGACCATATTAAATATTGTTATAAATCATTTGATTTACACAGCAAAACTTAGAAGAAGAAACGGAGGATCAGTTGTTTTAGTTGTCAACCATTAAGATGATCTTGTGAAATCCAAAAAGGGAGACAACTAACCCAACCTACGGTCTAAATATTTTACTGTTATAAATCACCCGATTCCAACAATACCCACAAGACATATTTCACGGTTCCGTCTGATCTTGTTTGTTACCCGTCAAGATGTCTTTTTTATAAGTCGAAAACTGACAACAAACAAATCAAACTGGGGATTGTCCCATTAAATATTTGCATATCTTTTACACAGATTTAATAAAGGCGTTAGAGCAATACGTTTTAAAAATTATAATAAAATAAAGATAAGAAAACCTGGTTTTTTGTTTTGTTTACTTACCTGGAGTGATAAATTCACACACTGAGAAAATCCGGTTAAAAATACCTTTTTTTTTTTTAAACAAGCTCACGAGATCGGCGAAAAAAGAAAAAGAAGCGGCCTTTAAAGGCATAAATTTTGTTTTTATATTAAAGATCCGAAAAATGCTTGGAATGTATACTTACTCCCAATCAAAATCGATTTTTAGTATGCGAAGGTGTTTCGAAAGAATGCTGTGTCTAAAAACACCACTGTGGAATGCAGGAATGGAAAACAGGCATGTACGTTTTCGCACCGGTTGAGTTTGCATTTTGATCCTCATCATAAAATTCCGGAAATTCCGATCACATTCCACAATTGATCTTGTGGAGGGATTTTAAAATATTTAACGAATGCCGAGGCACATTCCATTCCCACCAGGACCACATGACATTCTTTAATACCCCCCATTTACACATTCCAAAGTACATACACTCCAAATCACATTGCTGTTGAATATTAATGAACCTGGATAATTAAGAAAAAGAAGCAATATTTTTTACATTTTTAGATGAGAGTAAAATTCCACCGCCTGAACTAATTGTAACGAACAAAATTATGCAAAAATATAGTAGCTTCGTTACAACACCCACTCAGTGACATCACTGGATCTCATTCCGTTTTGGTGAGTAAAATGACAGTGGGGTAATATGTGATGGGCGGGTATGTAATTATATTCGGACAAGTTAGGAAAATTAAAATTAATTACCTTAAGGTAAGTAGATTAATTTTATAATTTTCCAACACTTGTCCTTATATAATTACATAAACAAATTGTAGATGTTTAAAGTAAAAAGAGCTGTAATTTTAATAAGCTAATTAGTTTAGTGTTCAGATGAACCAATAACAGATTATATATAAAATATATAAGAGCTTACGAAATATAATAGTCACAATAATTAACAAAGATATACTTAATACTTATGATGATTTACATTTATAAAGTATATATAAAATCATATAATTAATTTGGCAATTAATGTAACTATAAGTCGAATTTGGAAGAAAAATGTTAACCTATGGGTTTTTAACTCCTATAGCCATAAATTTTTTTATATATTATAGTATTAATAATTTAATAAAATTATTAAATTCTTTTAGTTATCGTCCTTTTTTTATTATTATTATAATTATATTTTTTTTGTAATAACGCAAGCAAACGTTTTATTTTATGGCCACAAGGGCCTATTCTAAAATTTAAAAAATATACTCGAACCTAAAGTCCATCCTGCAGTACTCATTATGGTGTCACTGTATGACTCTTAGGCACAGTGCTAAATTGAACATAAAGAAGTTTGGCTGTAATAGCAAAGTTTAAAAAAATATTTCCTAACTAGTAAGAAGCTTTCATTTTGAAATTAGTATTGGAGAACTTGGCTTTACTTTTATCTCAATTTTTTTTTGCGGAGTGCCATTTTCGCGTACTTGGCTTTTTTTACATGAAATGTTTTTGTTATCATTAATTTTACCAAGCAACTAACAGAAATGAATGCCTGGGAATATTTGTGTACATGAGACGCGAAAAAAACCACAAGACGCTATCCATACCAATATGCTTGACTTCCGCATGCGAAAAAACCCCCGCTTTAACCCCTCTTTGTTCTTACTCTTTGTTATGTCTCTCTTATTCTTACAGCGCTAGCGGCCTGCCTTTCGAAAATCGCCAAAGGATGCAATCGCTCACCGGATGCAATAGTGGCACAACTCAAAATTTTGCAGTTTTGAGTTAATCTGCATACAATACTTATTTTTTAAAGCTGTATCTTTTAAAAATATTGGCACAAATGTCACTATTGATTTTACAGCGTTTCTGCCACGTGCTACGGCCAACACCGGCACAAAAGTTTAGTACGTCGACAGCCGCCGACCACCCCCGTGAAAATGACATACGGAATATAACAGCGCGAACAGCGCCTGCGATCTGGACAAGGGACTAAATTGGAACTAAACATAATGACGTTTGACAGTGTCATCCTGTTCTGTGGTTTGACTGCTGTTGTGGGAAAGAGAGAGAGCCCACCAGAACAGACAGAAAGAGAGACATGCGACACACCTGAATTTATTCTGTGGTGAATGTCATTTTTGTCGGGTGTTCCCCTCAATCTGATTTTTGATAAAAAAACTAAAATCAAATTGGTGTTCTGTGATCAAATCATTGTGTACTAGATCGGCATATTTTGTGATTCTAACAAGCAGTAGCAGTGTAAAAAAGAAGCAGCAGCAGTATAAAAAACAAGGAGCAGCATATAAAAAGCAGTCAATTCAACGACCCCATGCCAGTGAGTTTTAAGGTGGATTTATTGTTCGTTAAAGTAAGGTAAGGGGTAAGTTCATTTATTTAGGCTTACTTCATACTTTCCACTATGAACAATGGAAATTTCTATTTTAAGTAAGGCCGCCTTGTTTATGATAAAAACAAATAGGTTCTAACTTATAAGTCTAAGCTGTTACTACTTCTGAAGAGTTACAGTGATCTATCACTCAGCTGCGACACAGTTTTATGCCAAAAACCACCTTCGCTTAGTTTCTACCACCAAGAAACCAACTACTACCACCTTCTGTGGCTTCTATCCCCAAAAAACCAACTACTACCACCTTCCCCTACTTCTAACCCCAAAAACAAACTACTACTACCTTCGCTGAGCTTCTACCCCTAAAAAACCCACTACTGCCATCTTCTCCTAGTCTCTGCCACCAAAAAACCAACTTCTACCAACGCTTATCTTCTACCACTAAAAAACCAACTACTACCTCCTTTGATTATGATTGTAGTATTTGGTTTTTTGGTGGTAGAAGCTAGGGGAACTTGGTAGTAGTTGGTTTTTTGCTGGTAGAAGCTAGGGGAAGGTGGAAGTAGTTACTTTATTGCTGGTAGAAGGTAGCAAAAGTTGGTAGTAGTTTGTTTTTTGGTGGTAGAAGGTAATCCAAGGGGATAGTAGTTGGTTTTTAGTGTAAACCTGATCTGTACCTAAGTGATAGATAGATAGGTAACTGTTTGGGAGTGGTAGCAGCTGTGATTTTTTAGTTAGGGTTTGTTTTAACCTCAAACAATACACTGCAATATCGAAAAGTATAAAAAGGTCATTAAAATTTTGATCTGTAAAATATAGGTAGGGGGGGGGTCGTACCCCATGAGGTCATATTTTATGTTTGTATTCATGAAATATGTGGAAAATATTAGAAAAACCTTAGCTTTTGGGGGGGGGCTGCCCCTGACATATATGCCACTGTGTAGACCCATGTTTGTAGGATAATACATTTTTTTGTTGCATCTTACTGCTTACTTTATGGCAATATGGCTTTGTTTGTTATTGGTATTGCTATATAGCTTTAAAATTCCTGCCTCCCTGCTTAATAAGTTTGACTTAAGCCCTGTTCTGACTACATCAAACCCATGTCACTATATCCGATGATGGCACTTGGAATGAGATGGTTGCATGCATTTTAGAGAAACTTTCATAGTGACAAACCAGCTTTACAGCCCCAACTATAAACTCAACTTTACTGTATCAATTTGATCATGGCACATACCTGTTCTTTTCTGGGGAGAAAGAGATGTGTCAATATGGAACTGAAACAGTATCCTTGAGTTTTATAAATAGCATTTTTTATTGCCTAATACCCTGTTCGGACTGTGCAACTTTTCCACGCATGCAACTTTTGTGTCCTCTCTCTCACTCAGATGATGTTACTTAAAGAGAGACAGAACAAACAAGTTGCATGCTTTGTTTGGAAATGAATGAAAATTTGTTTTATTTTTAAGTAAAACAAACACTGTTTTTTTAATTTTGCAAAGGCAGCTTTGTGTTCCCCTCAGATAGTACTAACCAAGTGGTAACAGCTAACCTGTAATTTGTACTGTTTTACCAATAATGCCATGTAAATCTTGGGCTAATGTCTTGGGCGCAGCCAGGGGGGGGCCAAACCCAAGATTTTTTTTATATTTTTTCCACATATTTCATGAATAAACACAAAAAATAGCATGAAATACGACATCATGAAGCCTCGTCCCCCCCCCCCGAATGAATGAACCGAACCGAACCCCCCCAAGACATATTCCTGGGTGCGCCACTGCATAAGCTGTAAAATAATATTTTATTCTGCATAATTACCGGACAATGTAATCTCAAAGCTAAATTTGTATTCAGGGTAGTAATGCTATGTTTTTTGAACAGGTGTCAATTGGAGCTTCAGCAGTCATGTTTTTTAAGGTGTTTTATAAAGTTTCACTTAGTTTTATTTTAATAAATCTAAATTTTTTAACAATCTTAGTGGAAAGTTTGGTTTGGTGAAGTCAAAAAATAATAATAATTTCTTATGGTAGTGATAGTAGTAATTATTTATTTTTCGCAATTTTTACTGTAAAATCTTTTAAAATAAAAATTTTACAAAGTTTTTTTTGTTTTATTTATTTTTATTTAATTATTTTAGACAGGTTTTCTTTCTAACATAAAAATTTTTGTTGGTCCCCCAAAAGAGGATTCTATTCACAAACAATATTTTATAGCTTGTGAAAAAAGAAAACAACTAAATAATTTTTTTTACATGTCAATTGTAAAGTCAAAAAATGTTTTTTTCACTTGTTGACACATGTAAAAAAAATATATATTTTTTAAACTTTTGAATATGGTGGGGGGTGTGACTGTTCTATCTGAAAAAGGTAGTTGTTATTTTGTCTGCAAATTCTATTACATGTCAAAACTTCAGAAATCTTTAAACTAGAACGGGTCATTATTCACATAACTTATATTATCATGGCATTTTTCTAAGTAAGGCCTGGTTTACCCAAAAACTTAATGCACAATGAACAAACTCATTGCTTAATTTTAATATCTCTATTTCCATTTCCTTAGTATTGTAGACATAAAGTATAAACACTAAATCTTTCCATTGTGCATTATGTTATGGGTAAATTAGGCGCAAAATAGAAAGTTCACATTACTTTGTTAAGTAATCTTATCTACAGTTTGACTAATGGTATCCGACCCTTGGAACCGAAATCAAAAAATATATTTTTACACAAAACATAAAGCCCAATTGTGTAAAATTCAAAACTATACAATATCAGGACATCCACAAAATCATATAAATTCATAAAATTTGACTTGTGTATTGTGTAAAAACATAGTTTTTGATTTCCGTGCTGAGGATCAGATACAATAAGTCAAACTGTATATACAAGTGGCCCATTTTGTCTTATTTTTATTACATATAATAGTGAGTTCATATTGCTCCAATGAAAGCTCCTAATTGTATTGTATTTAACATTTGGGGATATAGTGTGCCTATATTACCTAATGAGTTTGACTACATTCTTGAAATATGTAATGCTCAAGGGGGAGAGGATTTAGCCTTGCATTATATTCAATGTGCTTGTTTTTTAATGGGGGAAGCAGGCATATTTTTGTCAACCGCTACAAAAAACTGCAGACTACAACAAAAAAATAAATAGGATTTGTATTATAGCACTAGTGCAATATTGAAACATTATTTGTAATGCATGTAAGCCAAAATGGGTTATATAGGGTGTTGTAAAATTCAATAAAATATTTTTAAAGATAATTTCCTAGAGTGATTTCAATACAAAAAGTTTATATAAACAAAGGTCTACAAACACTTAGTAGTAGAGATACAGGGTGTTTAAATTTACTTTTTTTATATAGCTTTTACAGTTTTTGTGATATTTAGCTCAAATTTGGCTCGTATATTTACTTATAAATAAGCACTACAAGTTAAGGCATGTCAAATAGGTTTTAATTAATTTGTTTATTTTGATATACTCGCCATACCATACTGGAGCATTTTTTATTTTATGATAGCAGCCTTTGGTGCAACAGCGATTTTCTCTAAAATGGTTAAAGATGCAAAAAAATTTCAGAAAAACAAAAAAGTTTGCAAATGAAACAAAGATTTTATTTCTTGTTTTAAAATCCCTACTTCTTCCTACCAGTGGCTTAAAACAAAAAATTCTGGGGGAAAAGGCGACATGACCCCTGAAAAAGGGTCACTCTGTACATGTTTACTATTATTTGGCATGTCTAAAAGTGTAGTGCCTAAAGCTTAATATGCCAAATTTGAACTAAATATCTCGAAAAGTACAAGAGCTATAAAAAACTAAATAAAAGAAACTTTAAAACAAGGCGTTTAAGGTTATATAAAAATTTTGCCTTGAAACCACTTAAGGAATTCAACACTAAAATTATGTTATTGAATAATGAAACACCCTGTATAATGTGTATTTTATAAAAACTTATTTCAATATGTAAATAAACAGTGGCAGAACTACAATGCAGCAAGGCACAGGGTTGCACAGTGATAAGTAAAAAATGATTTCAGCGAAATTAAAAAGGTTTACCTTACCTCTGCCCTGCAGAAGGTCTTGCTGTATGGTGGTTCTATCACTGCTTGTCTTGCAATTCATTGCAGGGAGAAAGGCTGATCAATAGCAAAAATTTTGTACAAATCTTTACATAATCCATGTTTTTGTTGGTCCTGTAAGTCCTTCTTGGTCTTATTTAGGTATAAAGTGATGAAAAAAAAAAGACAAAATGCCTAACGAATAATACCAAACCAAAGGTCCTGCCAGGACCTAATTTTTACTGATTTTTATTAGTTCGAAGCGCATTGATCAGCCCCTCGGCGCAGGATCTGTCCTGGGAAGGGTTTTAGTTGAGTGAACTCTCTATCCGGAAAAGTGTTTATTCTATAGTGTTTTAGTTCAATAAACTGTGTCTATCCCGGAAAGTGTTTTAGTTTACTATCTACTCAACACTGAAATCACAGTTCATATAAATGTATCTTTAGCAGTAAAAAAGCTGGTAAGTACTATAATATGTTTATTAATTAATTTTTAAATATTAATATAATACTGTTCATTGAATATCAGCTGCTGATGGTACAAAAAGTTTGTTTTTTTTAAAAATGAATTTTTTCAGAACCATTTCATATAAAGTTTTGGTATTTTCCATAAATTTTGTAAAAAAAATTATTGTCCACAAAGTTTTACTATTTGACGATATTTTTATGCAAATTTGATGGAAAAAGTATGCGAAAAGATTTAAATGGGATGGTTCTGAAAAAATACATTGTAACAAAAACAAACGTTTTTCCCATCAACAGCTGATTTTCACTGACCAGCAGATTTATTTTAACAAATATTAGCTCAGCTGGTGTTATGAGATATCAGCTGATTTATTTTGACAAAAATCAGCTGTGTCCCGACATGTTTGATCTAGACAGAGAGCTGTAGTCTTCTCTCTTTCTGGACCGTGTTAAGGTTATTCTCGTGTTACCAACGGTTTAACACGTAGTTTGCATTTCTTCCCTTTGGTGTTCTGTGCCGCCGACCACTGTACATGTGGGTGCGTGCAATAGTGGCATATTTTATTTAGTCCGGTAAGTTTATATAATTTTGATGTATTTGTTATGACAATAATGGCACATCTTTTAAATGTGTCGTTATTGCATGTAAAAAGATATGAAAAAAAGAGACTGTTGGTGGAACATTTCCAGTTGTGCCAATATTGTTAGCATTTTTTTATAAATTTGTGGTTTAAGAAGTAGGAACATCTTTTTTGTGCCATTATTGTTAAAGTTTGTTCTTTTTCCTAAAGTATTTTTTTTAAAAATCAATAGTGGCACATGTATTTTATTTATTTTTTTGTTAATAGTTTATGCAAAAATTTTTATTTTTTTTCAAAAATATATTTCTTGACCAGTACTAAATATATATAAAAAAATTTATGAACCAGGTAAAAAGCTTATTTATAAAAAAAATTAAATTACTATGCATAATTTACAAAATCTTTATTTCCTGAAAACTTAAATTTTTACAATGTGCTATTATTGTACCCGGTGTGTCCTACGCAATCTCTAGAATGAAAATTAATAAAAAAATGCTTATTATGAATATTTTTCATGAATACGTCATGAGTTAAGTTACTCAAAACATGATGAAAAAAAAGTGTTCTGAATTTTATTTAGGGGAAGCAACGCCTTTCTGATTACATTGAATGCACGCCACTGTCCCCTTTTAATTCGCATGTGGCTACCCAACGATTATAAGCACACAGGATTGCTTATTTCCATTTAACTCTATGTTAGCTTCGCTCAGCGAGACGAACAGTGTGTGCTTACGTCACCAGCGGCCCAGTTGCTTTGTTTGTATTGAGAGTTCGTGTGATTTTAAGGGGTTTTGACGTTTTTATCTCCGTTTTTTTATTTATTTGACGGTGTGGTTGACTATTTAGGAGGTAAATCTGAGGGCACGGCATCGGCAGTGCCTCACCTAGTTCACGCGCCGTACCATCTTTTCTTGAAACATTTCAGCCGATATTTGACCTATCTCAAACTTTGCACAGTCGTAGATCTCCATGGAGTTAACAATCCCTTCATGTTTAGTTTCATGGAATTCCCAAAAGTACTGAAGTAGTTACGAAATTTCAAAAAACGTCGAAATTGTCACTCACTCATGTATAGATCATCAAAATTCTACTGTACTTCCAGACATGTTACAAAGCTGAAAATTGGCAGACTGATAGAAATTATGACCAAACCCCTAAAAAAATCAAAAAACCCCAAAATTCTAATTTACTTCCCTCCCCTTTACATGTAAACTTATGTAAAAGTAACATTGCCCACTTCCACATATGGCAGACTGATAGGAACTATGATAAAACTATAGAAAAAAATTTAAAAACCTCAAAATTATAATTTACTTTCCTCCCCTATAAATGTAAAGTAATTTAAAAGTAACATTAAACTATTTCCGGACACGCTAGAGAGCTGAGCTTTGGAAGGCCTATAGTAACTATGATAAAACTATAGAAAAAAATTTAAACACCCCAAAATTCTAATTTACTTCCCTCCCTATAAATGTAAAGTTGTGTAAAAGTAACATTGTCCACTTCCAGAAACGCTCGAGAGCTGCGATTTGGAAGGCCAATAGGAACTATGATAAAACTATAAAAGAAAATTAAAAAACCCCAAGGTATAATTAACTTCCCTCCCCTATAAATGTAAAGTTACGTAAATTAGTATTGTCCACTTCCAGAAACGCTAGAGAGCTGAGCTTTGGAAGACTGATAGGAACTATGATAAAACTATAGGAAAAAATTTTAAAACACTAAGACTTTAATTTACTTTCCTTCCCTATAAATGTAAAGTTATGTAAAATTAACATTGCCTACTTCAGGAACACTAGAGAGCTGAGCTTTAGAAGGCTGATAAGAACTATGATAAAACCATAGGAAAATATAAAAAAAAAACTCAACATTTTTAATGAGGCATTGCAAAAGTTTTGAACAATATCCTGTATATTTTACTGCTTTAAAACTTAACTATTATCCTAATCCTTTAAAAAAGCAGTGAAATCATAACAAAAACATTTCATGTATAAAAAGCCAAGTACGCGAAAGTGGTATTCCGTAAAAATAATTGAGATAAAAGTAAAGCCAAGTTCTACAATACAAATTTCAAAATGAATGGTTCTTACTAGTTTGGAAATGTTTTCCTAAACTTGGCTATTACGGCTGCAAATGACTCTTAGGAAATTGAACGTAAAGAAGTTTGGCTGGAATAGCAAAGTTTAAAAAAACATTTCCAAACTAGTAAGAACCATTCATTTTGAAATTTGTATTGTAGAACTTGGCTTTACTTTTATCTTTATCTCAATTCTTTTTACGGAATACTACTTTCGCGTACTTGGCTGTTTTTACATGAAATATTTTTGTTATGATAAACCTTTAGAAATGTGAATTAAGTGAATTGATATAAAGAAAGCACATTCATTTATTGTTGAAATAAAAGCTTTGTGTTCCCTCTTTCAGTGTAGAAATATAAATATATATACTTTTATATTATTATATTTATATAAACTTTTAATTTTTTTTGGATTTTTGGAAACTCCTTGCTCATTAAATTAATCACATTAAAAAAAAATGGTAATTATGCCGCAAACGTACTTCTTTTATTAAACTGGCTCAAGTTTAGTTTCAGTTTTTTTCTTAAGTTTTTTTAGTCCCTTTATAGAAGTTTTCAGAAACATGTTACAGGAGAAGGAGTGAAAACCGGCGCTGGGTGGGATAAAAACAACTCATAACACAATGTAAATCATTTTAAAAAAAACTTATGAAAATCTATTGATTGATAAAGCATAAGAAGTTGAAAAACACATCTTATTTGGCTGTTTTCTCCAAAAACTGACTGGTTTTTGATATAATAATATAATAAATATTGCAAAAAATGAAATATCAAATAAATACCTTTTTGTTACTACATAATATAAGTGTATTTTATTATATCCGCAACAAAAACAATAAATTATACATCTAATGATTTAAATTGATTAAACTTTTGGAAACATCCTACTTCTATTCTAAAACTTTCAACTATTTAAAAAAGAAACTCCAACATATCGTTTGGTAGGAAAATTCAGCTCTCAGAGCAAACTCTTGATTTATCAAATCATTTGTTTTAAATGAATGAAAATGAAATTATTAATTATATTTACTGTCACGAATAAAAAATTTGTTTGCAAATAAGCAAGAAAAAAGCGGGAAAAACTCTCGATTGCAATGTGTATTAAATGAAGCGCGCTGAGCAGAGGTCCACTAGTGACGTAAGCAAGACGCCGCCTACCGCTGAAAGATTCGAGCTAATAAGCAATCCTGTGTGTTTATAATCGTTGGTTGCTACCTACCTCGGGTACTGTGACAATCATCCCTGTTACGGGTTTAAAAGTAATAGAATGAAAATAATAAAAATGTGAAGTGTGACAACAATCCCCGGTTTCCCCTATTGTAAAAATACATCTATCTATAGTAAGCTCAGATTATATATGACAAACCCTTATGTTCTAAGGACAAACCAAACGCTTTGACACATTTATATATTTATCTACGAATTATCGGACATGTACGAGTATTTTGGACTTGGGATTTTGCCGTCAGTCAAGCGGTAAAGAAAATTGCAAATACTTTATTTTTTTATTGCAAATATACATTTAACGCAGAGCTCTCTGTCCGGCCCACGATAGCTCTGGAACCGCTGAACTAATTTTTATGAGGTTTTCAGGAAAAATAGTGTTTGACACTGTAAAGACCTGATTAGATATTATTTAACATCCATTAATGCTAATATAAAGACGGTTTTCCACCAGACAGTTGAGTTTGTCTTTTGTTTGTGTTTTCTAGTTTCCGAAAAACAAAAACAAATCGAAGACAAACTCAAAACTCTTGTTTCCATCAAGCGGACTAGGTTTTGTTTGAGTTTTGTTTTCGGTCCTTTTCCACTGGTAGTCGCTAGTCAGAACACATTTTTTTCGATTCAACCGACATGTTTGGAGAAAAAGATTTTTTTATTCTTAGCTGTGGCGCGCCAGAGGTTTTAATTTTTTTTTTTACTCTTTCTTTCACGTTGATATTGTAAAGTTATATTTTTTATTTTTCTTTCTATTTCCATCCAATTTGTGTTAAACAACTGGGCAATTTCTATGTAACAATCCATTTTTTTTATTCTATTTTTATGGCTGGCATCCTTTGGGTCCTACAAATTTCTATGTTCCCTAAAGACATCAATCAAGGTACTTATTTCTTCAGTGGTCCACTGTTTTTTTGGAAGTTTACCACTTTCAGACATGATCTGGAATTTCTGGAAAAAACAATTAACTTTTTTATTTAAAATTTATCGAGCGTTTCGAAACAAATTTCTATAAATACTTATATTTGCTTAGCTATAAATTTGGTGCAAAAGTGGTAGCCAGACTAGCACAACAAAATAAAAGTAGAAAATAAAAAGACTCAACACGACCCTTTCCACTAAACAGACACGAGTTTCAAAACTCGTCGAAACTAGTCAAAACCTTTTGTTACCGCTTCCAAACGGGACTCGAAAAACAAAATCCCAACTGTCGCAAAACACGCCAGTCTTGAAAACCTTGGCCAAAAGTTTCAGTTTTGTTTTATTCGACACG
Source organism: Aspidapion aeneum (assembly GCA_963576565.1). Lineage (NCBI taxonomy): Eukaryota > Metazoa > Arthropoda > Insecta > Coleoptera > Brentidae > Aspidapion > Aspidapion aeneum. The sequence goes on from OY755044.1 coordinate 41,763,762, forward strand.
AGTTTATGTTTTGTTCATTTGGTGGAAGACCGGTATAACGTTCGAACATTGAACCAGATTTTCTGTGACAAAAAAACCTTTATATTCTTCAAAACAGTAACGGGTGGGTGGTCGACACCAGACCAAAAAAAAACTTTATAGATACCGTGAATTTTTTTAAATAAAATTGGAAGAAACAAAAACAAACAAAGAAAATATTTATAACCTTAAAGAAAAATAATAGAAACCAAAATTAAAAATAAAGTCTTGAAATTTACCTACATAAGTTATGTTTGGTAAAATTATTAAAATATTTGCAAAATATATAACTTTGCCTCAAAATAGGTAAAATCCTTCAAATTCGGATAAAAACCTTCAATCCTTCAATAGTAAAAATTTTTGTTCAAAACCCTTCAAAAAGTCCGAAGGTGCTTTCGCGTCTGAGATATTTACAAAAAATTGTTTTTAAGGCTGATATGACATAAGAAGCGGTGTCAGACAGGGTGACACAATATCCCTTAAACTATTTAACAAGGTCCTAGGAGATATTTAAAAAAAACTAGATTGGGAAGAAATAGGCATCAAAGTAAACGGACAGTACTTAAACCATCTAAGATATGCTGATGATATCGCCTTAATAACAGATAAGAAAGAAGAACAGATAAAAATGCTGGAAGAACTGGATACATCAGCTAAAAATATAGGCTTGAGTATGAAAGATGAAGGTGTCACGATTAGAATAAACCAAGAAAAAATAGAACAAGTAGAGGAATATATTTTTTTTCCATAAGCATAAGTCCGCTGGTAGCCGGCCGCGTTGGCACGGTTTCGTATTCACACTATACGTACCGGCAAGCCGCCGGCAAGCCACCGGCAGGCAACGACACGCAAAATATTCTGCTCGAGAAAACTAGCCGGTCGGGACCAGTGGCGGCTGCTACAGGGAGGGCAACGGGGCAGTGCCACGGATCACCTAACAAACAGATAAATAAGCCGGCTGGCCGTCTTTGATCTCGAAGTATTCAACGATGGCTGAGCATTGGGAATCAAACTCAGAGCCGGACTAAAATAAATTTATCATAAAATATGAATGTTTCAGATTGTTGATGCGAAAAAATATTTTTACTGCCAGAAACAATAAAAACATTAAAATAGTTTTGTTTTGCTAAAAATGGGAGCTAAAATGAATTTTAGAGTCTCGGCCGCGTAAAAATATTATATCTTGTCCGCTGTAGGGGACTATGGAAATAATGTGTTCTATTGAATGAGAGATATGGGAAGCACAAAAAGAGGTCTTCTTCTTCGTTCAGAATACGTTAGCATATTGTCGTTTCCAGCATACAGCCAAACACAAAAAGAAAAAAATTGATTGCTTTTTTTGTTGTCATTTGTAGAGTAATTTCTTAATTTACTGGAATCAGATATTATTTATTAGTTTTTAAAAAAAACTGAAAGTTTAAGGAGATACAGGGTGACCAAATAATCTTTACAATTAGCACAAAATTGCTTCACGCTAAATTAATATTTTAAAATTTAGTAAAATCCAATACTTAAAAAAAAATAGTTGTTTTATATGTATTCTTAAAAGTGTAAATAGTAGCATAATAAAAAATTATAACAAATTTGTGTCAAAAACTCTTGACCAATTGTTATATAATAGTGTATTATACAGGGTGTAATTTAAATGATGCATGAAACTTTAAGGGCTTGTGGAAATGGGAAATGTTAAACTTAGAATTTTTTTTCGATGTTTTGTTTGTTTCTTAAAAATTATAACAGACCATTAAAATTTTGTGGAATTATGCATTACCATAACGGTAATAATTAAGTTTCAAAATTATTCAAAAATATCTAAAAATATTGAAACGTATTACCAAACAATCTGTTTTAAAAATGTTAATAAATTTAGTGCTAAAATGCATTTTTTTCTCTTTTTATTGAGGGCCCTTTAGATGGATAGGGGACAATTCGCCGCGGCCAATTCGCTGTGGTCCAATTCGCCGCGGGGACAATTCACCGTGAGATTTTTTTGTTTTATGATGTTACCATTGGGAATTGTTTAAACAGTTGTATTTAGCTTGACTTCATATATATTTGTTTGATTATAACTTTTATTAAACCTTTCCAACATTTTTTTTATTAGGAAAATAAATAAAATGGCGGATTCAAAATGGCGGATTTTTCCATTTATGGACGGATTTGTATCTAACTCGGACTGATGAGATTTTTAAGGTCGCTGATCATTATTTTTAACTTAAATTTTAAAAAATCAAAATGGCGATACATGGCGGATTTTTTCATTTTTGAACCGATATATCAAATTCAAAAGTTTGGGTGTTTCAGGTCGGGTCCTATTTTGATTTTTTTTTAGTTTAAGTTAAAAATAATAATCAGCGCCCTGAAAGATCCTAAAGTTTCTAGTTTGATGCATATCGGTTCATAAATGGCAAAAACCGCCATTCTACATTCGTCATTTTATTTATTTTCTCCAATTAAAAAATGCTGGATTGTACAGTTACCACCAAATAAATAGTTGGAAAGTTTGAAAACATTATTTTTATAAAAAAATATTATGTGACGTCAAGGTAAATAAAACAATGGTAATATCATAAAACAAAAATTTCGCGGCGAAATGTTCCCGCGGCAAATTGCCCCGCGGCAATTCGATTGGCGGCGAAATGTCCCCGTGGCAAAACGAGCCGTGGCCAATCAGCCAGCCGCGGCGAATCGGCCGCGGTTAATCGGCTGCGGCGAATTGTTTCCTACCCTTTTAATTTGTGAACCTCTGCTTAATTTAAGGATCAAAATCCCAATCTACAAATTTCCCTTTTCTACAAACTGAGCTTATGCCGCTGTTTCATACAAAACAACAAATAGTTTATATCTTGTTTTTAGGATCTAATGGCGGCGTATTTTTAAATTTGAGATAAATATAACAAATCCTGCAAAAGTATAAAAAAAATAAAAAAACAACATCAAAGGGGTTGCAGATCTATATGTCCTTAAGAACTCTTTGTACTTAAATCATTTACAGATTCATCAGGACATTTAATTATTGAAAAAGTTTTTAAAAAATCGAAAGATAAAATAATGTATGTTTGCCTTATAGGATTCTGCGGAAATCGAAAATTACTTCGATTAAGAGTATACCGTCGCGTGGATTTACAGTCTCTTACGGCACAAACCGTTTCCATTGTTTAAAATCAAAAATAACATATATCAAATACAAAAATCACATCTACACACCACTAATGCTCAACACGCACTAAAAGTCTAAAAAATATTGAAATACAGAATGCGCCTCTGGAGTGGTTGACCCCAACATGGCAGGCTGCGTGAAAGATGCGCGTAGCACCCCCCACCACCTGAGTTCCCTATCTGTTTGTTAGGTGATCCGTGGCAGTGCCCTCCCAAAACTAGACAACAAACAGTATTTTTAATTGATTTATTTAAAAAAAGTTAAATCTTCCCTTACGACATGATTGTCTAGTTCTTTTTATTATCTGTGGTTAACAACAAGCGATTAATTGGGTGAACTTTTTTGGCGTAAATAATTACAAGCCGGGAGCCCCGCGCGGAGCAAGGTTTCAATTTCACCGATTTTTCAGCGGTGTATGAGTGGGTGTGCTCGCACGGGGGCGGGATGAATGTTTGTTTTAGTTAACTTCGGCCATATTCATCGTGCGAAAACGTTCGTTGTCCTTTTTGCGTGTTGCCGGTTCTATCCTTAGTGAAGACGTATGACTTTGTTTTGATTTGGGGTATGTCAGTAGTAAAAAGCCCTGCCGGTCTCGTGTCATTGTTTGTTTTTGTTATCGTTTGTTTATAAAATGTTGTTTCAAAAAACTTATTTAAAATTATACAATGCTAAAAACTGGTTGTGCGGCTGTGAAAAAAGAAATGCTGCTTTCTTTGTCTTGTTATGAACAATCCACGAAGTGATACTGCGTGGGTGGCAAAGGGAATGTGTGATATCAAACAGTTCAGTGAAAAGTTAAAAAGACACAAAGTAAGTGGTATTCATTTAAATAACCACAGAATTTTCTATGCTAGGCAAGACTGATATTAGGTGCCAATTGAATAGTGCCTATAGGCAAAACATTACCGAACATAATCAAAATGTGAGAAAAATTAGACATATACTTACTAGGTTAATAGACTGTTTAAAATTCTGTGGGATTTTTGAGGTTGCTCTACTAGGCCATAAAAAATGAAGGGGAATGGACTTTATCTATAAACAAATAAACTAAAAATTACACCAAATAGCTGCCTGTTTGTAAAATAAAATTGTTTCGGTAAGTTCTTTTTATTTCATTTTTCATGGAATTTAAATTTCTGCCCCCCCCCCAATTTATAACGTCACCAGCCGCCACTGGTAAGGACGGCGACGGTACGTTGCCGGTGTGGTGTAATGTGAATACGTCCATTGCTTTCAATGTAAGAATATTTTACGTGTCCACGCTATGGTGACGCATCCCATTTTAAAAAATGTTTTGCAAAAAAGTTTTCTTTTAAGTATAACCTTATAATATGATTCATTTTTAATCCAATCTAGACCCAATCTCGCAAAGGTGGATGTATTGTAAGTGGTGTTTTGTTATCTTTGCAACTGAACATATCAACAATTTTTTTTCGATATGCAGATTATTATCTCTGGTATAAATACAGTATTGATCAATTTTCCTCGGCCATTTCCACTTCTGATGTTAAGAACAGAATATTCTATACCAAAACCTTTTTTGGATAAACTTTAAAAAAACAATTGTTGAAAAATGAAGTTTATTCAGTTTGCCCTTGTGGCTTTTCTAGTGGCCGCTGTTATTAGTGAAAGTAAGTGAGCTGGAAGTATTAGGGACTTATTGCAATAAAGCCAGCCAGTAGTAGTGCCGAGCACTATTCTGTTAGTTTCGAATTATTTTTCAAAAAATTAGGCCTTTGTGTATCATAAGAGCAGGAATTAATAGTGGCGCCTTTATTAATGTAAAATAAGCTACTGGATTTATAAATTCGAATTTGGTATGTCAATTTTCAAAGATCAACTGTCAATTTTCAATGGAAAACTGTCAGAATAGTGCCCGGCATTACAATTAGTCCCTATTGTCAAAAAATTCTTCTTTTGTGTTGTTAGTTTTTAAAACACCATACATCAAACACATAAATAAGTGGTTCTTTTCTTTATTTTGCAATTATTGCCGCCTGCCTTGTTGTTGATTTTTCTTGTATTATTTATTTTATAAATGACGATACAAGTAAAAACATACACTGAAAAAAATTTTGGTAATTTTCTATAATATGTCATGTAATTTTTTTATTTACCATATACTGTAAATGTGCTTTTTTTTGGGGTTTTTACACAACTGGATTTAAAAAAAAGTAAATTTTCATTTTTCATAAAATTTTACAAAATATATCATGTAATTTTACTTATCCTGTAATGTGATGGTAAGTGTAATTTTTTTATGGTTCTGTAAAATTACAGTAAAAAACGTTGGTTACAAAGTTGCCAACGTTTTTTACTGGAATTTTACACAACACTTTTTTCAGTGTAGGGAAGGGACGGGTAATGATAGGCAGCGAGCAATGATTCGCACCCCTCTGCAGCAGAATTGTATTGTTAATTTTGTTCAATGATCGTGTAAGCTCGTGTCAAAACTCTATTTAGTAATACCTATTAATTCTGGTTTAGTTGCATATGGGTGATTCCACCGTTACGTATGTGACATTCAGACTTATTTTTTTAGAATTGTTGCAACAAAAACAAATTGTAATTATTAAAAATAGTTTTGCTGGTTTAAATTGTTAGTTTTGCTTAGGTTAACGCCAAAAAAATCACTGATGAAAAAATATTAATTTACTTATAAGATTATAAAAATTCGTTCCGAGTGTGACATTTAGTTCTTAACAGAATAATGTATTTTCCTTATTTTACAAATTTTCTGCAAACTGTCAAATTCAACTTTTATTTTTTAATTAATATACATGGTAATATTTAGTTCAATAAGATTTATATTTAAATATCCTTTTATTCATTTTATTATTTTATTTATAAATTGAAAAATGTGTTACGTGTGCGACTAATGAACAACTACAAACAGTAACAGCTAATAATATTTTATTTTTAAAAAGAACTATAACTAGACAACTAAAAAGGATCTATTTTTTAAAACTGCATAATTACTTGACCAAATAACTTCTTACTTCATTTTTTTGGGTTAGGCTTATCTAGTTTTATAAATAGTAATCTGCTGTTGTCGTAAAACAACATACTGCTGTCAATTTTGTGATCGATGACATATGTCTTCTGAATGCCAACGCCAATTTTTGGAACCTGCTGCCACAGATTTTCTTTTCTATTCAGCTCGTCTATTTCCAACTGTGACATATGCATAGCCTGCGTTGATTTTAAAACACTTGAAGCAGCTTTATAAAAGTCGAGCGAATTTTGGACTATTTTCTCTCTCCAGTTGCCGAACCAAAGATTTTACTCGTCCTCCTATGCCGTCTACCACACGTTTGCCGTGCCTTGTGAAATAACTTTGAATTTGTCTTTTAAAAATGGGAGTAAGCATACCATGTATTTCTGTTTGAATTCCGATGATGGTCTATATCTTCCTGTTGAGCTTCAGTAAAAATTATCTCAAACAACTTATTAACAAATACAAATCTGGTATTTTTAGTCTTTTCTTTTGTGTCCGAGCATATGAAGTAAGTTTTCTTGCATTCCCCTTTATTAAAAAAGGGAGCTGTAAATAGTTGCACACGTTATTTGGAGTGGTTATTTAAAGTTATTCTAACGAGACCTTCTCATAAGAGAGGTTCTTATAAACACAGGTCTAAAAATGTATAAAAACACAACGAATATTATAATTATTTTGTTCTTTATTTATGCCAATGACTGTACGAACTATTCTTTTTAGAATTACTGAAAGAATAGACATTTAAGGCGAAAACTGTATAAATAAAATTCATACTTAGAAAATATAGCATTTTATTGCAAAAGTTAAACTATTTGTTACGTGTGTGATTTATTTCTGTTGATAAAAAAAACTTATAAAATGCAATTTTTTTTAAATTTGTTTCTGGAACCTCATAAATGCGTTGACTTTTAAGAAGAAAAATTGCGTTTAATTAATGCCTATTTTCCGAGTTATATATTTTTATTTCTGTTTTCGTTACGTGTGCGACAACAGTTTATGACGCCATGTGTTTTTAGGCTAAACCAAGTACAAACAAGCGAACTTTGGCATGAAAATTTGTACATTTGTTGAATATCGACTACACTATGATTGATTTATTGTTTACTATCAAAGGCTTAAGGAAAAACAGTTTTTTGAGATGTTTGTCTTTAAGCTAAAATAATGGATATTTTTATATAAATCAGATTAATGTTTTTTTCTCCGGATTTTTTGGGGAAACAGAAAAACTATATGAAGTCCTTACCCAGGATCATAAACTAAGTATTTTGGGCTTTAATTTAAAACTGTGGAATCAACCACTTGCTCAGCGGCGTAGCGAGGGTTTCATGCGCCCGGGGCATGGTTAAAGTTTGGCGCCCCCCCCCATATAATTTTTTTACAAACATGTTTTAAAATCAATGTAAGAGGCGCCTTTCGGCGCCCCCTGACTTTGGCGCCCCGGTCGCCCTGCCCTCACTACGCCACTGAACAAGCAAGTCTTGCTTGTTCAATCAGGAGAGAAAAATGTAATTTTTAAGCAGTTTTGAGATAAAATTGGTGTCAAATTTAAATGAAGGCAAGGTTGTCTTTGTTGCCTGTGATATGTTTTTATGCTAAAATCATTAAGTGTTGTTTTTAATTAAATGCGTCTAAATTGGGCTCAAATAGGGTTATCATCCGCACAATGGGTATAATAGGGACCTATTGCAATAGTGCCAGGCACAAATTGTGCCGGGCACTATATTGACAGTTTCGCATTGCAAACTGACAGTTGATCTTTCAAAATTGACATACCAAAGTCGAATTTATAAATACCGTCGTTTATATTCCATTAATAGTGGCGTCACTATTAAATCCGGCGCGTATAATACACAATTTATTATTTTGAAAGGACACAGCTGTTCTTATAATGAGAAACTGTCAATATAGTGCCCGGCACAATTTGTGCCTGGCACTATTGCAATAGGTCCCTATTATTATTTCCACAATTATTACCTTCCCAGGAGCTTTTAAGTCTGTAGTTAAACAATGTATTATTTTAGACAAACATTTAAAAATAAGGTTAAAGTTGACGAGACCTAAAGCAACGGTTTCGTTATAAAGTTTGTTTTTCTGTCTGTTTGTTATGACCTAAACAATAACATTTGACTAAGCACAGAGCAAAGAATCGTTTGATAAACAATTATCAATCTTATGACTTAAGGCTATTTATTCTAAGATTAAAAACTTGCGTATCATTGCCGTCCACATCGGGGAATCATACGCAAACGAAACAACTTTGTTTTAGTTTCATCTAGGGTAGCCAACCCGTCCTGATTTTTCAGGACTGTCCTGATTTTTAGCAAAAGTTCCTGCGTCCTGAGAGCACCCTTATGAGGACAGCTAATGTCCTGATTTTTCGAACATATAAAAATAAATTGCTTCTCAAATCTGTAGTATTCAATCAAAAATAGTTTAACTTGATTCTTCATATAATTTACATATCTTAGTCCATTGATTTAGTGTAAAAATATTTAACGTTATCATATTTTCCAATATTGCCACCCCCAATGGAGATGAATACTTCGATTTTTCAAAATACATACTGTTTGTCCACCGATGATGTCATCAACAAAGTTGTAAAAACATAATTTTGTAGGCAAATTATTTAAATAAACTTCATTATTACCGGTAGAAACTTATATTTTTTTTAAATCCTTAAAAGTACATACGTGTTAACAGTTCGACATTTTCGAGGGGAGAGGGCCAGGCTTGCACAGAAAAAGGAATAAGTCAACCAAATTGGTTGGTTGACCAAATGAACCACGTGATAGAAATAGTTTGCTGAAAGCGCCCTCTTTTCAGCAGCCATATAACAAAAGTCATGTGACCCAAATACTATTCAATAAAAGCGCTAAATTTAAAAAAAGGCACTACAATTTTTAGAATTTTTTAGGTGCTTTCCAACAATGTATTACATCAATTTATGCTACATGTAACGCAAATATTTCAATTCTTTTAAACATACGATGTAATTATATGGTTATTGGTATATTGACAAGCATCGTGAAAATTTCTAACTAACCGGTAAAGTGAAGTATTTTTATGATATTTCTCAACAAATCGATGGACTATATTGTTATAATTTTTATTAGATAGGTAGTTATTAGTAAATAAGTACCTATTAAATATGTAATGCAAAATTAGGAAGTTCTTTTTAAATTGATAATTTCAAAAAATTAAAGATATTTTATGTTTTAGTTTTTGATAACAATTTGTTGCTGTCCTGATTTTCGATCAAATATCCTGACAATTTAAAACAATTGTCCCTATGTGTAAATCAAAGTCCTTTTGTTTTAACTAACATTTAACCTACTTTAAAGCTTACATCCTATCCAGTGAAACCTCTCCTTGCGGACACCTCTATTAAGTGGATACTCCCTTTAGGCGGACAAATTTGTTGGAACCAAGCTTTTTCCTATTTCTTTAAATGTAAAATTCACTCCTCTAACTGGACACTCTACTAACCGGACGCGGTCACTTTTTTTTGGTTTAAAGATTTCTGAAACATCCCTTAACCGGACGCGAACCTCTGACAACGGGACGAATATGGGCATAAATATTATGTAGTATGTTGGCAACAACGCAGTCTGCAGCCGGGGAATTACCTTATTCCGTTTTAATGCGTAGACTAAATACTTCTGTTGTATTTACAACATACTTTATTCGGCGGGACTGCTGGGTTTTATTTTTACTGTTTAGTTGGGTAGTAATAGATCTCTTTAAAATGGCCCTTAGTAAAAAACTTCTTAGTTTACGTGAAAAAATGGAAGTTGTTAACGTTTCGGAAAAGGAAAATCTATCAGTACGAAAGATCGCTAAAAAATTTAATATCGGAAAAGCTCAAGCTGCCGAAATTGTTAAATAAATATATATATATATATATATATATATATATATATATATATATATTAAATATATATATATATATATATATATATATATATATATATATACATATATATATATATATATATATATATATATATATATATATATATATTAAAATTTCTCAGTTCTCTCTCATAAGCGACAAAATCGACGAAACCGCTTATAGGAGGTTTCACTGTATAGGTAATTATTTCTAAACTAGACACATAGTTTTAAATTGTAGAGGAACTATGCTAGGATGCGTATCCCCTACGGCTTTATAAGAGTATCAATTATTTTTCGCACGCACGCTTCACTGCACAGGTGGAGACTGATTAAGGGCAGGTTTCTTAATAGAGGGTTAGCCCTGACCCGTGGGTTAAAAAAAGAGATGACATATTTACCACATGCTAAAAAAAGACAACTATCAAAGATAACCCACGGGTCAGGGCTAACCCTCTATTGAGAAACCGGCCCTAAGTGGCCAACATTCGAAGCTTAAAAGGCTTTGAGTCAAACTTTGATAAAATGGCACTCAAAGATCAAAAAATATTTTAGAACTGGTATGGGGTAGTTTAGAGGATAAAAAGGTGGTTAAACAGAAATTAAGCGCTTGTAGCACAGATCACCTAACAAAAGGTGATCCGTGCTTGTAGTACCTAATTAATAATAAAACAAATAAAAAGCAATTTTGAGTTTATATTTATGTTAGAAATTTCCAGGTTCGGACTAAAATTATTTTTTTTAAATAATAAATATTTTTGTTTACCTTAAAACAAAAAATGAAACCAAAAAAATCCAGGTCCGTATTATACTAATATTTTAAAAAATTGACAACGTCATTATTTTCTTCTAAAAAAGTTGCCATAAAAAGGTTTTTACAGAATAAAAATATTTTGCAAAATAAGCGAGATATAATATTAAACGAAGCGAAACTACAGGCTGTAGCAAAAATCTGATTATACCATTTTTAAGGGCTCAAAAAAAGAGCAGAGTAAGGTGCAATTAGAAAATCAATATAAGCACAAAGAAAAAATCCAGAGATACAAAAACTAGGCACTTAGTTTGTCCATTGTGCATTAGACTGCTACTTGCTAGTTAGGTTTATAACCAGCCCTTAGCTATTAAAAAAACTGCCTTTCCCCTCATAAATTTCAACGCACGCCACTTGAACGAAAACAAAATAAGTTTTTCACGCAGCAAATTTCTTGAATCTTCACTTATATCCCATTTTTGATAATATTCATATTTTTATATGATAATTTTTGATATTTTCAACTATGAAAGCACATACAGGTGTTTAGTAAGCAGATACAGGTAGTCATCTAGGTTTTTTTTTTTTTACGGGTATGCGCGGAAATGTTGGTGTGTGTTGGTTTTGAAACGGTTCAGATTGTAACCTGCAGGGAAAACTGTCGCAGGAAGTTTATTCCACAGCGATGCTGTTCTCCAGAGATATGAATTCTGATATAATGAGGTTCTTGGTGCCTCTATTTTGACAACAAATTGATGGTTACCGTCTGTTTGGCGTGTTTGCCTAGTAGGTCCTACTCCCGGGGGGATCATACGTGCCAACTCTTCAGAGCATTTTCCGTGATAATACCTGTAGAAGAGAGATAGATCGCCCACAGTTCTTCGATGTTCGAGACTATCCAAGCTACGGGTAAGTGCGGGGTCATTGATCAGCTTGATAGCTCGTTTCTGCACGGTGTTCAAAAGCATTAAGGTATGTTTGGGTGCCGCACTCCATATATGTGAGCAGTACTCCATAGTTGGTCGAATCTGGGCTTTGTAGAGTGTCAGCAGTTGGCTTGGTGTATACAGATGTCTTGTACGGAATAGCACCTTAAGCTTTTGGGACGCCCTTTTAGCTATATCTGCCACGTGACTGTGCCAAGACATGTTGGTCTCTGCAGTGACTCCTAAGATGTTCAACTGGCTCTGATATGCGACAGCACTTCCAGATAGCATGATGTTTGGCTCACCGGTGCTGGTCTTTTTTGTAAACAGGGCTGCTTGGGTTTTCTGCGCGTTGAACTCTATAAGGTTTTTGTTGCCCCAGTCCTCTATTATCTCCAAGTCGTTATTTATCTGTGATATTTCAGTTAGTCTAAGGTAATGGAATTCACGTGCGGAGATACATGTGGGTGGTATGACTGAGGAGACTACATTGCCATCATCTGCAAAGCAATAAAGTGGATTTACTGTTTTATCTATGAGGTCATTTATGTAAATCAGAAAAAGTGTTGGCGAAAGGATTGCTCCCTGTGGCACACCAGCATTTATTTGGTAACAGTTGGAGTTCCGGCCATCCAGTGCAACATAAATGGATCTATCCTTAAGGTAACTTTCAAACCAAGTGCAAAGTCTCGGCGACAATCCCGTTGCTTTGAGCTTGTTGAGCAGATTTTCATGCCAGTCTTTATCGAATGCTTTAGATATATCTAAGGCAATTGTTCTTATTTCACCTCGCAACTCAATCGCTTTTTGCCATAAGTGAGTGACGTATGTAAGTAAATCGCCAGTTGACCTATATTTTCGAAATCCGTATTGCTTGTCGTTGATAATTTTCTACTTTTCCAAGTACTTGGTTAGGTGATTGTTCACAACTATTTCCATTACTTTTGATATCACCGGAAGTAGAGCAATTGGTCTATAGTTTAACGGATCTGTCTTTTTTCCTTTCTTTGGAATGGGTTGTACTGCGGCAGACTTCCATGATGATGGATATACTCCTTGCCTATAAGATAAATTGAATAATTTTGCGAAAGTTGGGGTGAGTTCGCTAGCACAATTTTTGAGTACTATCGCGGGAATGCCATCTGGACCCATTGCTTTGTTTGTATCCAACTTTTTTTAAAGGATTTTCGTATTTCTCTGTGACAAAAGGGTACCTCTGGCATACTGTGGGAAACCCTTTCAATGAACGGTGGAGTTTTTCCATTTGGCACTGTTAGGTTTGAGTTGGAGGAAAAGATTTTGGCCAGCATATTGGCTTTTTCCTCTGATGTTGTGGCTAAGTGAGTATTTTTATCTGTAAGTGGTGGTATGGATGACTTGGTGAAGTTTGATCCAACGGCTTTTGCAAGAGACCAAAAGGACCTAGAACTACTTGGACAATTCAGCAACCTGTTTTTTATTCTTTGATTGTATGTTTCTTTGGCGGCGTCAATAGTAATTTTGCAACTATTTCTGGCTTCTATAAATTCTGTGTGGTTTTGAGCGGTTTGTTGTCGTTTCCAAAGGTTATATGCTCTGTGTTTTTTCTGTACAGCCGTTTGACACTGGCTGTTGAAAAAAGGTTTTGCATTAGCTCTGCGTTTTATTGTATGTGGGATATATGCATCCATTCCAGATAAGATTACTTTTGTTATTTCATTACAGCAAATAGTGGGATCAGCTGTTTTAAAGCAAACCTCTTGCCATGGAAAATCCAGGTAAAACTGTTTAAGGTCATTCCATTTTGCCGATTTATAGTGCCACATTTTACGAGGAAGTGATTGTTGGCTTGGCGGTATGAACATTTCGCACTTTGTTCTTATAAGTTTATGATCGGATGAACCAAGTGGGGGATCTACTTGAATTGTGCACAAGTCAGGATTTGTAGTTAGGAACAAGTCTAAAAGCGCTGCAAATTCACCCCTTTCTGAGATACGGGTAGGTTCATCGACAAGCTGCGTTAGACCACAACTTATGGCAAAAGGTTCTGCTTCCCTGCCTTCATTATCGGTTTTGTTGTGGTGTTTTAGCCAGGGTATATTGTGGACGTTGAAATCGCCTAAAAAAACAATTTCCGCATGTGGATAGTTAGACTGTATACTATCACAGTTTTCGGATAATGTCGCAAAAAAGTTTTGATACTCGGTGTTACTTGGCGGTCGGTAGAGGCAGCAAATGAACTTGGTCGATGACTTTGAGGTGAATTTCAGCCATATGATATCGAGTTTCGCTGGTTCTAGCTTCCCCTCTCGATGACATGAAAGGTCATTTTTAATGTACACACAGATCCCAAAATTATGTCGAAAACGGTGGTGTAGGTCATAGCCGGGATAAAGATAGTTCACAATAGGTGTTGCAGAACTGATTTTAGTTTCAGTGAGAACCAGGATGTCAGGTCTTTGTTCTTCAAGATGTTGGTGAACTGAATTCATGTTGGTACCTAATCCTCTTATATTGCTAAAATCAATTCTGAGTTGAGTTTTTGGTCTCTTTTAATATCTTTGCATGAAGGACCCCCAGGATCACCCGACGCCCGGAGATCCGAGTGCTTATCAATGTTCGTTTTATAAAAATGTGTTATAAAAATATTTATTGTACATTTGAATTTATTTTAAAATAGGTAAACTTGAAGCTTGAAATCAAGAGGGCATTGTTTATTTATAAAAAAAATAAATGGATCCATGACGGATCTGACACGTTCCTAGCTAGCCTATTATCACACTTCAAGTGAAGCCATGATAATATACCGGGTGGGCCAAAAAAAACCGGACAACTTGTTTCATTATAACTTTTGAATTATTCAATCGATTTTAATGGGAAAAACTGCACTTGGCAAAGACTTAATCAGAGTTTTGACTAAATGTATTTTTTTGTCCGCAATCCCAAAATCCAAGATGGCGGAAGAAATTAAATTGTACCCTTCAAAAATGCTCGTTTATTATTATGGTGTGAACATGTTTTAATATATTTTTTTAATTAGTAAAAAAGCTACATTCTTGCCACGCCCAACTAGGTACTAGTCAGCAAAATCGGTTCAGAGGTTTTAAAAAAATATATTTTTGTTTCAACCATTGTTTTGCATATTATACGATTGCCTTGCCAATCATGTCTCCATTTATTTTCTTATAAATGTATTACTATTGAACCGATTTTATTGAAGTAAAGAATATCCTGGTTAGAATTGATAAGCTTTTTAAAGATCATGATCACAATTTATCGCCATCTTAAAATTTAAGATGTCGAACAGAATCATTCTTGATTCTTCAAAATGGCGTGTTTATTCTTATTTTTCGATAATGTTTTAGTTCTTTTTTTAATTTATAGAAAAGCACTACTCTTCTCCCTCTTAATAAGGTAGAAAGTAATAAAATCGGTAAAGTGGTTCTCACAAAATCAAATTTTGTTTTAACCATTGTTTTACAGATTATACAATTGCATTGTCAATCCTGCCTGCATTAATTTCTTCATAATTTTATTATTACTGAACCGATTTTAGTGAAACAAAAAAACATCGGTTCAGTAATAATTACTTGATAAAGAAATGAATGCAGACAGGATTGGCAATGCAATTGTATAATTTGTAAAACAATGGTTAAAACAAAATCCGATTTTCTGAGAACCACTACGCCGATTTTATTAATTTGTACTTCTTAATGCGGGAGAAAAGTAGAGATTTTCCATAAATTAAAAAAAAAACATTTTCGGAAAGTAAGAAAAAACGTGCCTCTTTGAAGGGTCCAGTATGATTCTATCCGACATCCTAGCTTTTAAGATGGCGGCAAATCGATTATATTCTTTAAAGAACAATCAATTCTCAACATGATTTTTTTATTTCTTTAAGATCGGTTCAGTAATAATGAGTTTATAAGGAAATTAATGCAGACAGGATTGGCAATGCAATCGAATAATCTGTAAAACAATGGCTAAAACAAAAATATATTTTTTCAAAACCACTTATTTAACTAATTTGTAACTCGTTGTACGGGGAAAAAGTAGTGCAGTAATACAAAAAAAAACTAAAACATTTTCAGAAAATAAGAATAAACACGTCATTTTGAAGAATCAAATATCATTCTGTCCGCCATCTTTAATTTTAAGATGGCGATAAATTTTAATCATGATCTCTAAAAAGCAATCAATTCTCACCAGAATTTTTTTTTATTTCATCAAAATCTGTTCAGTAGTCATGATTGGCAAGGCAATCGTATAATATTTAAAACAATGCTTAAAAACAAAATATATTTTTTTTTTACCAACAAACCGATTTTGCTGGTTCGTACCTTGTTGTGCGTGGCAAGAGTGCGGTTTTTTTACTACTTTAAAAAAATAATTAAAATATGTTTGCAACACAAGAAAAAACGAAATCTTTGAAAGGTACAATTTAATTTCGTCCGCCATCTTGGAATTTAAGATGGAGTACAACAAGATATATTTAGTCAAATCTCTGATTAATTCTATGATAGTAAGTGCAGTTTGTTCCATTAAAATCAATGACATAGTTCAAAAGTTAAAATTTAAAAAAATTGTCCGGTTTTTTTGACCCATTCGGTATTAGCTTTGAAAACATTTTTTTGTAAATATCTCAGGAACTACATCTCCTACGAAGTTTTTGGTTATAACAATTATTATTATTGAGCAAAATATAGTCTACTATATTCCAAAAACAGTGTATTGATATGATGGTCCGTGAAAAAGATAGCATTCTTTAAAGTTTTTAATTGTCAAAAAACTGATAGCACTTAAACCGCTGAACCGATTTTCATAAAATTATCAGCAAAAATATTGCTTGACACTCCAATAAGCTGATTAGATTTTGGTTAAAATCCATTAATCCAAATTTGGTTAAATTATCACGTCCTTGCAATTCAAGTACATGAAGATTTAGTGGGAATAAGGACACTGTTGTTCTGGTAAATATACGCTTTAATCCATCGGTAACGTTTCGACAATGGTTTTTGTCTCAGACTAAACGGGTTACAACTAATTATTAAGTTAATATAAGGTACGGCACATTAATACATCACTAATTAAAAAAATAACATTTAAAATGACCGTATCTTATTTATTTATTTTTTTCACTAAATTATTTTTTTTTCCTTTAACTGATTTTTTGTAAAAAAAATATTAATAAAAAGATATTTAGATTTAGGTTTTTAATTTTTAGGCACGTTAGTTACTTTAAAAATTGTAATGTTCATTTAAAAGGTTTTATTAAGTATTTCGTTATGTTTTTATTTTTAATCATATTATATGTTTATCTAGAGCAAATAAGCCAAGAAATGTGTTCCCTGTTTAATAAATATAATTTCTTTATAATTATGTTATTTTTTATAAAGATAACTAAAACTTCTGTATACATGAAAATACATAGATAATTTTTTTCAAAAAAGTTTCAATGATCTTTTGCGCTTTTTTAATTTCTAAAAATGAGTTTGGATACCCAAAATGAACAATAGTGTACAAATTTTACCTTGGTCGTAATGGTTCAAAATAAAAAAATTGTCTCATTGTGGACCACTCTCACATATATCATTTGAATCTAATCTTGAGTTAAAATTAAAAAAAACAAGCTAGGTAGTTATTTAATAATAGAAAATGTTGTTTTAAAACGAAAATTATATTTTTTAAATAAATTTATCTCTTTTTGAGTTTTTAGCTCACACGTATACTATGCTACAATGGTAGGATGATTGTGTCAAAAAAAAATATATATATTGTGTGTGCTTAAGACCACATGGCAGAAGTGTAAACTTCAACAAGGCGAAATTAATAATACTGGTCCATAACATATTCTGCAAAGCGGACCGAACCGAACTCTTCTGTGTATTGGCCTTCATCTGCATCATCATATCGCTCCCTGAATGTTTCTCACAGTTAGTCGACTCGAGCCGATTTAACCGAATGAGCGTTACATAGCCGAGCCTGACGGCTCAGTTCAATTCACTACCCACAAAAACTGCTAAACGCGCCTAAAGAAGTTTACACTTCAAAAAGTTGCTCCGATTTCAAACATTTTTTTATATCCTTGCGTTTCAGATGATTTTGAAACCGTTTTTTGTCGTGTCGTCTATCTGTATGTTTGTCTGTAACGACCAACGCGCATAACTCAAAAAATAATTGCCCGACTTAAACGAAATTTGGTACCTAGGTTGGGTTTTGGCTCTAGATGATCCGGAGGTAAGTCGACAAAAGGGGAGGAGGTTGATTTAAAAAATTTGAATTTTGGGTGGTGTTACACTGGCAAGGGGGGGATCTCCAATTGGACACATCCCTGGTGGCGGACAGGGGGTCATTTTTGCGGACCAAAATGGGTAAAAGTTACATTATACATTAATCGTGTAAGCCTAGGTGCCCAAAAGTATTTTCTACGCTATAATAATTTTAGGATTGACTAGAAGATCGAAATATAATATAGCATATAAATATGTACAATAAAATAAATAAATACGTAACAAAAATATTTTTATTAAAGGTTTTGGCACGAATATACGAGATAAACGATGGAATGCTAGATCCGCACCTGACGACAGTGATGTCAAAGAAGGCGATGGTAAGTAACGTATCTTTTTTTTTGTGGGCCAAAAAAACAGGACAATGTTTTTTTCATTATAACTTTTGAACTATAAAATCGATTTTAATGGGACAAACTGCACTTGGCAGAGCATTAATTAGAGTTTTGACCTAATATATTTTTTTGTCCGCGATCTTAAAATACAAGATAACGGACGAGATTAAATTGTACCCTTTAAAAATCCACGGTGATTCTTGTGTTGCGAACATGTCTTAATTATTTTTTTAAATTAGTAAAAAAGCTGCATTCTTGCCACGCACAACAAGGTACGAATCCGTAAAATCAGTTCAGTGGTTTAAAAAAAAAGGTATTTTTGTTTCAACCATTGTTTTCCATAATATACGATTGCCTTGCCAATCATGTGTGCATTTATTTCATCATGACTTGATTACTACTAAACCGATTTTTAAATATCATGATTAAAGCTTATCGCCATCTTGAAATTTAAGATGGTGGACAGAATTATTTTTGATTCTTCAAAATGGCGTGTTTAATCTTATTTTCTAAAAATGTTTTTTTTTATTTATAGAAAAGCACTACTTTTTCCCCACACAACAAAGTACAAATTAGTAAAATCGTTGTGATGGTTTTCAACAAATCTAATTTTGTTTCAACCATTGTTTTACAGAATATACGATTGCATGCCAATCCTGTCTGCATTTATTTCCTTTTTAAATTCCTAATTACGAAACCGATTTTGGTGAAATAAAAAAAAATCATAGTAGGAATTGATTGCTCTGTAAAGACTATAATCAAAATTTGCCGGCATCTTGAAATTTAAGATGTCGGAAAGAATCATACTTGATGCAATGCAATCGTATAATTTGTAAAACAATGGTTAAAACAAAATCAGATTTTGTGAGAACCTTTTTACCGATTTTTTTACTTTGTATCATGTTAAGCAGGCGAAAAATTTTTTTTTCATTAAAAAAAAAGCTCAAACGTTTTTGGAAAATAAGAATAAACTTGCCTCTTTAAAGGGTTAAGTATGATTCTGTCCGACATCTTAACTTTTAAGACGGCGGCAAATTTAGATTATAATCTTTAAAGCACAATCGATTATCACCTTGATTTTATTATTTCACTAAGATCGATTCAGTAATAATGAGTTTATAAGGAAATGAATGCAGACATTATTGGCAATGCAATCGTATACTCTGTACTCCGGTTATAACGTACCTGGGTTATAACGTACTTTCGGTTATTACGTACATATTTCATTGGTCCTGCCAAAATGCTCTTCTTTTTTCACGGGATATTACGTACCTTTTATACCTTCTACATCGGTTATAACGTAGCATATTTTGACTAATTCCGTTATAATTATTCCGGTTGTAACGTAAGAGTGTACGTTAAAACCGAAATATCATTGGTCATTCCCCGAAAAATTCATGTATGTATTTTTAAGGTGTGTTTAATACATCTTACATTAGTATAGGTATACAGATTATACTAGTTTTTAGTTTTAGTTTAGGTGGTTTAGTTTTTGTTTTCTTAGTTGTAAGTTTTTAGTTTAAGTGTTGATTAGATAAAAAATGTACGTTCTTACATAACCTTTTAATTGTGTTGTTTATAACGTACGTCCGCTTCTAAAGTACATATTTTCTGGTCTCTTGAGGGTGCGTTATAACCTGAGTACACTGTAATCTGTAAATCAATGGCTGAAGCAAAAATAGATTTTTTGAGAACAACCACAGCGATTTTACTAATTTGTACCTCGTATAGTGCTTGTTCTATAAGTTGAAATAAAAACTAAAACGTTTTCAGAAAATAAGAATAAACACGCCATTTTGAAGAATTAAGTATGATTCTGTCCGCCATCTTCAATTTTAAGATGGCGATAAATTTTGATTAAGATCTTTAAAAAGCAATAAATTCTCACCAGGATGTTTTTTATTTTATCAAGATCGGTTCAGTAGTAATTAATTTATAAGGAAATAAATGCAGACATGATTGGCAAGGCAATCGTATAATATTCAAAATAAGGGTTGAAACAAAAATATTTTTTTAGAACCACCCAACCGATTTTGCCGATTCATACCTTGTGCGTGGCAAGAACGCAGCTTTTTTACTGATTTAAAAACATAATTAAGACATGTTCGCAACACAAGAATAAACGAGCATCTTTGAAGGGTACAATATAAGTTTTCCCGCTATCTTGGATTTTGCGAGAACGGGCAAAAAATATATTTAATCTTAGCTCTGATTAATTCTCTGCCAACTGCTGTTTGTCCCATTAAAATCCATGGAATAGTTCAAAAGTTATCATAAATAAAATTGTCCTGTTTTTTTTGGCGCACCCGGTAGATACACATCTGGTATCGAAATCATAGTAAAGCGAAACGTCTGGGATCTTTAGCGAATCTACTTATAACCTCTTTTTCTATTTGTTTATTTTTTTCTGAAACTAAAATTCAATTCAGAACTTTTTAATGAAAACAAATACAAACATGCCGTTTTTCGATTTATTATTTGATCTTGCAACAAAACAGTAATTTTATATACAAAAATGCTGGTAGAAGGTGTTTGAAGGGTGTAAATTCATATATTCCAAAAGTGCGTATTGATTTTGGTAAAGATGGAAAACATATTACTCAACCAATGACAATCCAGCTTGCAGCTAAGCTTAGCTATGGAATCGCTAAGAGGCACTGATGTAGACACTGCAGTCGTATATTTGGGATCAAAATTATTTGAGAAAGGGCAAGCTTATGTTGTATTGAGTCGTGTAAGATCGCTTGAGGAATTATAATGTACAAAATCGGCAGGAAAGAAACCTTGTAGTAATAAGGCATTGCTGGAAATGGAAAGGTTGCGAAACCAATAATTAAATATTCTGTCATTTGTTTTTTTTTAAATAAAACTAAAAAGTAAAAAATAAAATAAATAAAAAATATTTATTGAGTTAAACGAATGTATAATAAAAATTGGACTCAAAAGTAAAAAATAATTAGGTATTTAACAATAGCGACTATGACACATTAGGGGTTTTTAGGTCACTTGAAATAACAGCAAATTTGACAGCTGTTAGCGTTATTTTCAATAAGGAAATAGGAATCTTCCTGGATAAAAAAGATAAATTTTGGAACACTAAAGATAAGCAAAACACAAATGTTAAGTTAATAGTTTTACATTCTTTCAACTTTTTGTTTATTTATGTTTTATTAGATTTATGGCTTCTAACAAGCCAAACTATCGAATTTTAGTAAAATATTATATAACCTTAATAACGATAACAATAAAGGACGGCCTAAAAAAAGGAATAAGTTGCTATTGTAACGAAGTGTAAAATACGCGACCCAAAATGTCCCTATATATTTTATATCGAACTTAGGAATATACAGGGTGTTTATAACTTATTTCTGATAAAAAAGTTTATACAACATGGGGTCAACACTCATCTGTTTTGAAATATAGGATTTTTAAGGTTAGAGGAGTGGGGGGAAAAGGGTTTTACAAAAAAAGAAAATTTGTTACCGCCAATAAATACTTAGCTAATTGTGATCCAAAAATGTAGTATTTCTTTTTTTGATAAATTACTAGTTCAGGAGATACAGGCCGTCAAAATAACCTCTAAAAATGTATTTAAAAAAATAATAATATTTATTTTTTTTTATTTTCGCATACTTATTCTTTTAACAAAATATCAATAATATTTTATTATTATGTCTCCCTAGAGATTTATTTTTAATAATAAAAAACATCAAGAAAAACATTGTGCTTATAATGGCATTCATAAAAGTTTAAACCAAAAAAATTTTTTTCGTCAAAATTTTACCGCATAATTTTTTTTTTATTATTTAATTCTTAAATCATTGCTCTTGTTTTTGTGCACGACTTTGCCAAATTTCATACTTTTACTGCGTTTTTAAAAAAAGTTATTATTAAAAAAAGTTATTATTAAAAAAGTCAAAAAATCGCCAACTTTGATGCCCTTTATCTCGATAAAGAAAGATCTCCATCTCTGTCTATCACCTGTTGGCCTATGGTACCTAAGTTATGGGACACCCTGTATAGTAGACCTATTGTTAAATAGACTGTAGTAAACAGAAATCTGCAATTATGTTTTACTTTTGAGTCCAATTTTTTTATAAAATCGTTGTTTTATAACCAGCTCCTCTGAAAAACAAAAGACTCTGCTATATTGAACAACCAGACTTCACTGGCGTAGGTCAAATGAAAAAACGCAGCATTTGTTCTCTAAAAATGAAATGAGTAATTTTGTGTTCCAAGTGGGGTAGTTCCGTAGTTACAATGGCATTTTTTAAACATATATATATATATATATTTGATCCAGATCTTACTATTTACTATACTTATTACTTATCGTAAATGTTGCCCCTCTAAAGGATTGTGTATATGCAATGCATCACAGACTCAGTCAGTCTGTGATATGCATAAAGACTGACGAAAGTTCGCATTAACGACAGTTTTCAATGTGAAACTGTCAGAATACTGCATGGCACTATTACAGCCTGGGTGTATTGCAAGAGTCACTAATGTAATTTAAAATAACGTCACGTCCAAATACGATTTTAAAATTTTTTGCTGCAAAACAAAACTTTATTTCATAGTTTTTTGGCAAAAAAGGGTCACTTTTTATTGATATTATTTTATATTTAAACTGGAAAATCCTGTAAATCCATTTGTGATATTAATCAGAAATTTGTATAAATCCATAAAAAATATCAAATAAAAAAATTAATCCTCACTTCCTGCCGAAATAAATATATATCGTATTTGATTAAGTAATAGATTGACGAAATCGGTAAGAAAATGACGTTTTGGGACTAGTTTTGTTATTAAAAGTTATTTCGATTTTACTCCAAAGATACCAAAAATTGATTTATCGGTTTTTGCTTCATTGGTTTACATTGGGTGAAAAAAACTTTCTATAGGGTTTTTATACAGGGTGTCCCAAAAGTCCGAGTCCACCCAAATATTTTCTGAACTATTAAAGATAACTGAACCATATTTGGCAGCGATAAATAACATCCAGAGATATATTTTATGGAAGGGCAGGTGTATTGCCCCTACATTAGGGGGTGGCATAGGGGCGGTCAACGTAAATTTTTAAAATTGAACCCCCTATAGAGTGGCACCTCGTTTTAAAAGTCCTTAAAAAACTAACATTTTGACGTAACTGTTGATTGTCTATGTCAAATCTGTCAAAAGCTATGGACTGCCAAACCTATTTTTTTTAGTTTTTGTCAAAATTAACAAGTTTGTTATTTTCAAACAAGAACCCTATTTAGTGATTTATTTTGTTTAAAAGGTCTTTGAAAAACCAACGTTTTGGCTTGCTGCGCCTGGTCTATGTCCAACTTGTCAAAATCTATCGACTGTCATACTTATTATTGTACTATTTTGGAAAAAAAAATTCGCAAGTTTTGTCTAACCACAGCTTGTTCGAAAGGTCTTTCAAAAACTCATCATGTTGACGTAACTGTTATGTATATCATAAGTTGGTAGCCTTACGAAGTTGGTAGCCTTACTCATCTTGAGATTCCTATGCACAGATGGCTAAACTATCAACCAGGCAGTCTACCCTTGAGATTCGTTAGGTATACACACAGAAAAAAAAGCTGCGGTTCGGTCTGCGTGGCTACATTAATTAAGCTATGGGTATACACCCTCGTAATTTCCTTCATTCTATTCCGTTTGTAATAAGTTTTGTTGTGTGGTTTTTACCTAAATAAAAACTCAATAAGAATCCAAGTGTTTCATTTATATTTATAATAAAACACAACATTTGGCAACGAAGGATTTGGGTTTTTTTTTACCTGAAAGGGTAAAATCGGCATAACTGTTTCGCAGACGGACGGAATACCGAAGGGTGAAAGTTAAGTCGCGTGGCCTGCTGTGAGCGGTTGTTCGATTAAACGCTGTCGCGAGTATCTAGGGTGAGTTAGATCAGTTTAAAGTTACTCAGGAAGGGTCCGGTACTTTATACAGTGTCAACGCAGGTATTGTGCGGCCTTTATGGACTGAAAATAAATACGCGCACAACAATTAAGTTTTTCTACAGTATTTTTGAATTTAAAAGTAAAATCTTGTTCGGAAAATGGCTTTGATTGGAAACATTGAGCCTTTCAGTGGCATTGCTGAGGAATTCGAAACGTATGTAGAAAGATTGGAGCACTTGTTTGCAGTTAACTTTGTAGAGGAAAAGTTAAAAGTCTCTATATTAATAACGTTGGCTGGTACAGGGGTGTATCAGACGTTAAAAAATTTGGTAGCGCCACAAAAGCCAGGAGATCTGACTTATGGTCAGGTGGTACAGTATTTAAAACAACATTATTCTCCTCAAGTATCCGAAATTTATGAAAGATTTATTTTTAATAAATGTAATCAAAAATCCGACCAAAGTGTAGCAGAGTATGTAGTCGAGCTACGTAAGCTGGCAAGCACATGCAACTTTAAGACGTTCTTAGATGATGCATTGAGAGGTTTGTGTGTGGCCTAAGATCGGAAAGTATACAAAGGAAGTTGTTGGCAGATGATAAATTGACTTTTCAAAGTGCTTGTAAAGCAGCGCAAGTCGCAGAGGTTGCGGAAAAACAGGTCAAAAGTCTGTCCGATGAAGTTAGCGGTGGTGTGAACTATGTTAAATCACAGAAATATAAATCACAGAATAGAAACCAACAAAATTTTACATTGCAAGGTGATAATCGGCAGTTCAACAGTGCGTCAAACAGTGCGTCCAGTAGTGCGTTCAACAGTGCGTCTAATAATACGCGTTGTGATAAATGTGGCCGTATCCACAGTAAAGAGAAATGCCCGGCAAAAAGATGGAAATGTTTCTTGTGTCAGAAGTTTGGTCACATTCAATATTTATGTCCTTCCAAGTGTAGATTGGGTGCAGTTGAACAAGGAGAGCAGCAGACAAACTCCGATGAAACGGTAAACGTAGTACAGTTTGAAAATATAAATAGTGATTTATATAACCTAAACCAGGTATGTGTTAGTACTAGTAGTTCCCCATATCAGATCACGTTAAAAATGAACAATCGTCCTATGTTATTTGAGGTAGACACAGGTGCATGCAAAACAGTAATTTCTAATAAAAAGTTTTTAGAAATGATAAATTTGCCTTTGAATAAAATTTCTTTTAAATTGAATGCTGTGTCTGGTCAAGTAATAAAAGCATTAGGAGAGTGTATAGTCACGATTGTTCATAATAATGAAAAGTTTCAGTTGTTAATAACAGATATAGAATCTAAAAAAGATTTTATTCCATTGCTGGGTAGGAATTGGTTCGGTTCGGTTTTTTTTTTCCCGATTGGAAAAACAATTTTTCAATTGATTCTTTAAGAATTGCAAATAAATCAAATCTGGTTGTTGCCTTAAAAGATAAATTTAAAACAGTTTTTGACAAAAATTTATGCAATCCAATTAAAGATTTTGAGGTTAAGTTTAACATCAAAGATAATGTTGTGCCAATCGTGAAAAAAGCATATGATATGCCTTATGCATTAAAACCAAAAGTAGAAAATAAACTAGAGCAGATGGTTCAAGTAGGTATATTGAAACCAGTAAATTTCAGCGAATGGGCATCACCTATCGTTGTAGTACCAAAAAAAGATGGTGATGTGCGTATATGTACTGATTTTAGAGTTTCAGTTAACAAAGTGTTAAATGTAGATCAATATCCATTGCCAAAACCAGAAGATATTTTTGCGAGTTTGGCCGGTGGAAAGGTTTTCACAGTCTTGGATTTATCTGGCGCTTATCAGCAGTTGAAAGTACACTCGGACTATCAGAAATATCTAACTATTAATACGCATATTGGGATGTTTCAGTTTACTAGGTTAACTTATGGCATAGCTTGTGCTCCAGCAATATTTCAGTCAATTATGGATCAAATTTTGTGTGGTATTCCAGGTGTTAATTGCTATTTAGATGATATTTTAATATCTGGAAAAGATTTAGCAGAAGCACAGCATCATGTTAATTTGGTTTTGCAAAAATTGGCAAAACATAATGTAAAAGTTAATGTCGAAAAATGTAAATTTTTTGAGTCAGAAGTTGAGTACCTAGGGCACAAAATTGACAGTGAAGGTGTACATCCTACTCAGGAAAAATTACGTCCCATTAATGAGGCTCCTGAACCTACAAACTTAACTCAGTTGCGTGCTTATTTAGGGCTTATTAATTATTACAATAAGTTTTTACCGATGTTGTCGTCTGAGTTGCGTCCTCTTTACAATTTGTTAGAAAAAGGTGTAGAATTTAAATTTGATGTTAAGTGCAAGGAAGCTTTTGAGTCAAGTAAGAAGCTCATTGCAAGTAATCAGGTTTTGACGCATTATGATCCAAATAAAATAATAGTTATATCGTGTGACAGTAGTTCTTACGGTGTAGGAGGTGTTTTAAGCCATAGAGAAGGTGGTGTTGAAAAGCCAGTGTGTTTTGCGTCTAGTTCATTGTCCAAGGCGGAACAAAACTATTCTCAATTAGAAAGAGAAGCTTTGGCAATTATTTTTAGTATTAAGAAGTTTCATAAGTATATTTATGGTAGAAAGTTTGTTTTGGTATCAGATCACCAACCTTTGAAAATGATATTTAACCCAGATAAGAGCATTTCAGTTATGTCGGCATCTAGAATTATTCGTTGGAATATTATTCTGTCAGCGTATGACTATCAAATTGAATATAGAAAAGGTTCTCAGTTATTTGAAGCTGATATGTTATCAAGGTTGCCACTAAAAGATCCCACTGAAGTTGATAGTTCGATAAATGCTTTTAACTTGACTGATGAGCTACCAATATCCTGTGAGGACATTGCGAAAGTTTCCGGTAAAGATCCGATTTTAATGAAAGTTATAAACTATGTTAAAACAGGGTGGCCCAGTAAAGTAGATCCAGATCTAAAACCGTATTTTGTTAAGCGTAATGAACTTTCCATTGAAGAAAATTGTCTTATGAAAGGTATTAAAGTAGTTGTGCCAGTAGCTCTGCAAAAACATGTTCTGGATTTGCTTCATGAAGATCACATAGGCATAGTTAGATCAAAAATGTTGGCCAGGTCTGTCATATGGTGGCCAAATTTACAGCAAGATATTGAGACAGTAATATTAAGTTGTAATGTATGTCAATTAAATCAACGAAATCATGAAAAATATTTATTATCTTGGCCAAAAACGGAAAATGTATTTTCTAGAGTGCATATAGATTTCTTTAAAAGAAATAATGTTTGGTTTTTGTTAATTGTAGATAGTAAATCTAGATGGCCTGATATTCATATTATGACAAAAGGTACTGGTTTAATGCAAACTATAGAAAAGTGAAAGATTACCTTTTCAATAATGGGTTTGCCAGATACAATTGTGAGTGATAATGGACCTCCTTTTAATTCATTTGAATTTGAAAAATTTTGCCATGTAAATGGTGTAAATTGTGTGCTTAAATCTCCACCATACCACCCACAATCTAATGGCACTGCTGAACGTCATGTCCAGATAGTTAAAGATGCATTAGATAAATATTTCTTACAGGAAACAACTTTAACAATAGAACAACAGGTAGTTAATTTCTTATTTAGTTATCGTACTACTCCTACTAGTTCTGGAATAAGTCCTAACGAAATGATTTTTAAGGTTAAGCCAAAGACAAGACTAGATCTTTTAAAACCTAAAAGGGAGGGAAAAGTAAAGATAAATAATTCTTTTGATTTTGTTAAACCGCCTGTGTTTTTAGTCGGAGAAAAAGTTTTAGTTGGACAGCTAGGACCTTATTGTCATGATAAATGGAGACCTGGGGAAATAATAAAAAGTGTGAGTTCACTGACATATTTGGTAAAAGTTGATGAAAGAATTATGTATAAGCATGTTAATAGTATTCGGAAATATGTAAGCTCTGAACCAGTTAAGGAGCCAATAGCTACTGCAGTTCCCTTATCACAAATACCATCTAGTTCATCAAACCTAACACCAAATATGTCTCTGATACCCTTTAAGTTAGATAGTCCAGTTGTAAATCCACTTGGCTCACCAAGTGCTCAACGAAATGAGACTAATGTGGTTGAAAGTCCAGTGGGTGTTACTAAAAACTTGAGTAGTGCTCTAACACCTGTTCAAATTAAAGAACCTGAAGTGCCCCAGTTAAGGCGTAGTGTTCGTGAACGTCACGCACCAAAAAGGTTGAATTTGTAGTAGTTTTTAAAGTAAGTTAGTTATATTCCTATTTTTAAGAAAGAGGGAAAATGTTATGTATATCATAAGTTGGTAGCCTTACTAAGTTGGTAGCCTTACTCATCTTGAGATTCCTATGCACAGATGGCTAAACTATCAACCAGGCAGTCTACCCTTGAGATTCGTCAGGTATACACCCTCGTAATTTCCTTCATTCTATTCCGTTTGTAATAAGTTTTGTTGTGTGGTTTTTACCTAAATAAAAACTAAAGAATCCAAGTGTTTCATTTATATTTATAATAAAACACAACAGTAACTGTCATTTGTTTACGTCTACATGTTTTTTACATATTTGACTAAATTCCGTTTGAAGTGTTTTAAGATGCCACGATCAAATAAAGATAAAATTGAAATTATTTTTTTATGGGACACAGGTCTGTCGCTAAATGCACTGTTGAAAAGTCGTTTAGTTTTCCTATAATATCCTTTTCGCCGTCAAGAAAATAATTTCAACTAAAAAATGTTTGACAGTTACTTCAACTTGTTAGTTTTTGAAAGACCTTTCGAGCAAAACTTGTGAAGTTTGTCCAAAATAGTAAAATAATAAATATGACAGTCGATAGATTTTGATACGGTTGACACAGACAAGGGGTAGTTACGCAAAAATGTTGGTTTTTCAAAGACCTTTCAAACAAGATATCAATAAATAGGGTTTTTCTTTAAAAACAACAAACTTGTTAATTTTGGCAAAAACTAAAAAAATAGGTTTGGCAGTTCATACCTTTCGACAGATTTGACGGAGACATCGACAGTTATACCAAAATGTTAGTTTTTACAAGGCATTTAAAACGAGGTATCACTCGAAAGAGGCTAGAATTTAAAAATTCTAAGTTGACCGGTTCGGTTCGGTTTCTACCCTATGCAATGCAGTGGATCACACTCCGAATCGATAATGCGCGATGCCGGGCCCGCTGGCTGCTCTTGAAACGCACAGTGTGTGGGGGTGGAATGTGTGCCGCTTGTCTGCTGGCGCCGTGGAACAGAGAGAGATTTTTACCAGTGGCCTATATAAGCGAGAAAGTTTGGCGATTTCAACGAATATGTGCCGGGCACGCCAGCAGCCTGCCAGCTTTTTTCTCTTTGCTGCCCTTCTTTGGCCAGCCAGTTAGACGTCATGTTCCTGCGCGTGGAGCATGTATGCTTTAATTTACGCCCTCTAAATTACCCAACAAAAAAGATTCCGGTATACCTGCATATTGTTCTATTTTTTAAGTGAAAATTAATAAAATTAACGTCTTAAACAACTCTTTTAGTAGCTGGAGGAAAAACTAAAAATTAAAGAACTAGGCCGGCCACTACCTGATTTAAAAATTAAAAAACAAAGACACGTGGACAAAAATTACGTTGTAATTTAATAAAACTATTTATGAATAATATAATTAGTTGGGCGGTTGCGAGGAAACAAATAAACTGTTTTATAAATACCTATACCTAAAGACTCCCCAGAATCTATGACAAACTATACCTAAGGGTAAGCTAAGTTATTATTTATATTAATTCAACAGAATTTCATGGTTTAATTTGGATAGTTCTGGGTTAGTTTATTTAAAAAACTAGGTTTAGAAATCCCAAAAATAGGAAATATATAATACAAAAGTATGCGCCCTTGGTTTTGCGCCACTAAAAAAAATTCATCGGGTCATGTTTTTGAATGAATTTTGGGCAAAAATTTGACGCAGCACCCCAAATTTTTTTTTGACTATCAAAATTCTGGTACTACCATGTTGTATGAGCACGAGCCGCCACTGATGTTTACATGCCTTTCTTGATGCAGGGGTGACTTTGACCTTCCTTTGGGTGTCCGCTGCTTCTGTGGTGAAACCTGATAGCCACTTGCACCAAGCGTTTAGGGTCACACTTTAGCGTTAGTGGCCACTAAATGTCTTGCACCATTGAAAAGTGTCACTTAAACGCCACTTTTGTGCTCTATTAGTTAGTGTAGAAAATCCGACCCTAAAACAGACACTAAAGCCAAATATGAGGTTATTAAAGATTGTTTGTTTAAATTTTTTGTTGGTTTGTTTATCCTTCATGTTTTTTTTGTGGTTTATGTGAATTTAGACGAAAAATTTTCATAAATGAACTATTAGGACAATTATTTTTTAGCTGAGGATTATGTTGGGAATGATGGATCCAGTACAATTTGGGTTTCCAAATAATACATAGGTTGCCATAGGCGCAGCCAGTCGAGGGTTGCTCTGGGGCCTCCCTCAGCCAAAGGGTTTTTTATTTATTGTCCACATACTTCATAAATATTATAAAAGAAAATAGCATGCTCTATGGCATCATTGGGTTTCGCCCCCCCCCCCATACATTCTAGGTGCGCCACTGGGTATCAAAGATAGAATTATTACCAGACGTTGGATCCTTTAGCGTTTTTTAGAGGCTTTGGATTGTATGTGTATACAGTGATTTTTTATAATTGCCCTATCCCGGTACCTAACTCTGTTATTATTGGGAGTCAAAAGTTCAAACAAAAACTGGCTGATTTGGTAAATTATGCCCTCTTCAAGTACTGCAACAGTTTGTTTGTTATATCTTATCATATACAGGATGCTTTAATAAGGTCAGTTTATTTTAATTGAACATCTTGTTGAACATATATCCGATACATATATTTTTACATTCTTGAATTTATCTTTTCATTTTGCTTTCAAAACTATATATGTATATGTTTTTAGCAATAAAAACCATGCCATAATTTACCAAATTGACCAGTTTTTGTTTGTACTTTCACCTCCCAATATAATAACCGAGTGACAGGGATTCTGAAATTATAAAAAATCACCCTGTACAGAGAATCACTTTATACGCTAGAGAATATATATATATATATATATATATATATATATATATATATATATATATATATATATAGAATAAATATAAAATATTTTTAATAAGTTTTTATTTTATAAATAAAGTAGGTAATAATAAAATAGTAATAATTCACTATAGTGTTTTAGTTATAAAAAATCTATAACACAACACAAACTAACTAACAAAATCAATTCTCGATAAGTAAAGTGTTTATGTTTTTGTGACATATATATTTGCAAAACAAATTTTTAAAAAAATTAACTTTCAACAACAAATTTAAAAAAAATAAACAATAGGCGACACAAGCCAAGCCATGGACTGTCAAAAACGTCAAAACCACGCCATTTGGTCATTCGGCCAAAGCAATTTCCACTTAAATAAATTTGGCAACGCCACTTTCGTTAGTGGCGTTCAAAATTGTTGGTACAAGTGGATCCACACTAAAAATAAAAGTAACACTTTTGAAAGTGCTACTTTCTGTTATGTTTGGTGCAAGTGGCTATGAAGAATTGAATTTGTCTTATACCAAATATACCTACGTTACGCCCAACGATCCTAAGCACACATGATTGCTTTTTTACATTTAACTCTATGTTAGCGTCGCTCAAGCGAGACAGCACTGCCTGCTTACGTCACCAACGGACCAGTTGCTTTGTTTGTCTTAAGAGTTCGTGTGATTTTAAGGTGTTTTTGACGTTTTTATCTCCGTTTATTTGCGTTTTTTCATTAACTTGACGGTGTGGTTGACCATTTAGGAGGTAAATAAACCTTTAAATGTGAATGAAGTGAATTTATATAAAGAAAGCACATTAATTTATTGTTGAAATAAAAGCTTTGTGTTCCCTCTTTCAGTGTAAAAATATAAATGTAATATCAAATAAATACGTTTTTGTTCCTACATAATAGGGACCTATTGCAATAGTGCGAGGCACAAATTGTGCTGGGCACTATATTGACAGTTTCTCATTATAAGAACAGCTGTCTCCTTTCAAAATTAGGCCTTTGTGTATTATACGAGCCGGATTTAATAGTGACGCCACTATTAATGGAAAATAAAGGACGGGATTACTAAATTCGACTTTGGTATGTTTGAAAGATCAACTGTCAGTTTTTAATGCGAAACTGTCAATATAGTGCCCGGCAAAATTTGTATAAGTACCAAGTACATTAAGATTTGTAAAAGTACTTGAAGTACTAAGTAAATACATTTTCTTTTCAAATGTACCTACTTTAAGTACCAAGTACATTATAAAAGTACTTGATTTTCCTAAAGTCTTTTACTTTTACAATAAAAGTACTTTAAGTACTTTAAAGATGTCAAAAAATGAGAAAAATGCCAAAAAAAATCCAAAATGTTAAAAATTTTTTTAAAAATTGTCAAAAACCGTCAAAAATGTAAAAAAATTTCAAGATGTAAAAAAATCTAATTTTTGTCAAAATTTTCTGAATGGTTTTATTTTTTGGAATATTTTTATATGTAAATATGTTTTACTAAATTGCATTTATTTATTTTTTCTGCACTGATCATTTTACATCCAAATGCCATAGAAAGGTATTGGAAAATTTTATTACACAAGAAGCTGCAAAATTGACCCAGTCAGAAAGTACTATTTTTATAATAGCCCACAAAACTGCTTAAAAACGTGTTTAAATCAAACTAAATAAATAAGCATAACAAACGTATCCAAGGATTTTTTTGAGGTGTATCTAATTAAATTACGTTTGCTGATAAATGTGTACCTAATTAATTAAGATGTACCTATCAAGGTTGCTAAAATACCGGACTTCCCTGCCAATTAAGTTGATAAAAAAACCGGACAGCTGGCAACCCTGAGGTTACCACTTGTCTTCGGTGCATTAAAGTTATATCTCACCTATATCTACATTGTACATCAAGAATATTTTATTGTACTTGAAGTACTTTTAATGTACTTGAAGTACTTCGAATGTATTTTGAATGTACTTGAAGTACTTATAATTTACTTGAAGTACTTTACTTGACAAAATCAAGTACATTTCCAAGTACATTGTTAAAAGTACTTCAAGTACCAAGTACAATTACTGGATTGTAGATGTACTCCACGTACAGTACTTGAAGTACTTGTAAGTACTTGAAGTACAATTTCAAGTACTGTATTTGAAGTACCTGACAGCTCTGCTTCTATTCTAAAACTTTCAACTATTTAAAAGAGACACTCCAACATATCGTCTGGTAGGAAAATTCAGCTCTCAGAGCAAACTCTTGATTTATCAAATCAATTGTTTTGAATGAATGAAATTATTAATTCTATTTACTAACACGAATAAAAAATTTGTTTGCAAATAAGCAAGAAAAAAGCGGGAAAAACTCACGATTGCAATGTGTATTAAATGAAGCGCGCTGTGCAGAGGTCCACTAGTGACGTAAGCAAGGTGCCGCCAACCGCTGAAAGATTCGAGCTAATACGCATTCCTGTGTGTTTAGGATCGTTGGGTTCCGGCTAGGCATATCAGGTGACGCTGCATTTAAAACCGGAGACGACTTTTCTTGTTGTATGTTTTGAAACAGTGTGGTTCAATAAATACGTCATCAATTGGTGACGTTTAATATCTATATTTTCGAATTTGTGGGCGTTATACGATGAAATATCGTTCACAGAGGTGTAACTTGTGAATTTATTGTCAATATTTTAGTAAAAACTAAATAAAATTAAGAAACAATGTCTTAATTAAAAAAACAGAATTTTACCATTGATTTTTTAATATTGATTTTTCAACTAAATGTCAAAAAATGACATAACATGCGTCAGTTTTGAAACGAGGTAAAAGCTTGTTTTGAAACTGACACATGGTATGTCATTTTTTGATGTTTAGCTGAAAAATCAATAATAAAAAATCAATGTTAAAATTTTGTTTTTTTAATTGAGATTAATTTTATTTAGTTTTTACTAAAATATTGACAAGAAATTCACAATTTACACCTCTGTGAACGGTATTTCGTCGTATAACGCCCATAAATTCAAAAATATAGATATGAAACGTCACCAATTGATGACGTATTTATTGAACCACACTGTTTCAAAACATACAGCAAGAGAATTCGCCTCGGTGCAATTCCATGTCCCGTCACGTGATGCGTTAGACAAGGAAAGAGAGAGGACTCGTAATGTGGCCAGTTTGGCACCACCAGTAGCGTATCTCGTGGGACTGGTAAAAAAGGCATACTTTTACGAAAAATGCATTTTTAAAAAGAATCATAAAATTTTAATTTGTAAAAATGATTGCACTGTAGTGTTTGATTGTCCTTAAATCAAATCAGTTAATTCATAAAGCAGCTATTTATATAGACAGGAGTGGTAGAAAAGATAAAAAAAATAACTTTTTCCGTTTACATTTTACATCAAACCTCAACAATTAAGTGTTTTAATTATGTTTAAACAAGAAAAATACTCATAATTGATACGTACCAAAAATCTGTCTGTCTTAATAGGATCTGTTAACCCACAAGCCACTTGTTTCCATGTTTAAGCGGAAACGTTTAATTTTTTCCAAAAATATAATTTAAAAATATATCTTAATTTTTTTTCCAAATTTAAATTGACTTCTAAAAAAAAGACAAAACTAAAAATTCAAGATGTCAGAACAAAGCGTGGATTAACATGCGGAAGATCTGAACTGTGTCTCACCCAAAACTGATAGCCGGCCTTTTTGGAGGATTAGGCATACAGTGGTGAGAAACCACTCAAAAGTGAGCCACAATAGACCCACTGGTGGTCGCAGTGGAAGGGCTGCAAGGCCCACTCACATATGAATCATCAACATGCGGAAGTGATTGACTATTTTTCTGGAGACCAAAATTCTTTCCTTATCAAGGCCGAAGTCTGCATCAACAACATCTTGATGATACAGTGAATGACGAAATTGATCACTGTCAATATAACCTACTAAGCCTAGAACATGACTGAAAGAGACTGAACGAAAAACTTAATTCAAGTTCAGGTAAAACCCCAGATGAGGAATAAGAAAGTATCACATTAAGCATCCATCAAGCTGCAAAAGAAGCACTAGGATTAGTGGAAGAAATTCCTAAAAGAACAAATACTGGTGGAAGGCTGAGATTGAAAGTGAAATAGAGGAAAAAAGGAAATTATATCACACCTACTTATCCCAAAAGACAGATAGAAGCAGAGAAGAATACAAAATCGCGCAATCAAAGGTGAGAAGAATGATCAGTGATAAGAAGAATCAATCGTGGATGCAAAAGTGCCAGAAAATAGATTCTTACTTAGGAGGTAGGAGAAGTACCGAAAGCTGGAAAACTATAAGATCGATCAAAAAAGAAACATGCAGAGATATTATTTCACCAATACCAGACAAAGAATGGGATGAGCATTTTAAAAAACTTTTAACTGAAGATAGAGCAGAATCCAAGGAAGATGAAAGAGACAATATCATTCTGAGGTCAAAAACGTGTGCACAACCTTAAAAAGCGGTAAGTCTGCCGGACCCGGAAATACCCCAGCTGAACTTATTAAATATGGCACTGAGGAACTGTTTTGGAGGTTACGGAATCTTTTCCAAAAATATTTAAATGGAGCTGTAGTACCAACTGAGTGGAAAACGTCATATATATATCCACAATACACAAAAAAGGAAGGAAAGATATGTGTGACAATTATAGAGGTATATCTGTAACTAGTATGCTAAGCAGAATATATGGCAAAATAATAAGAAATAAAGTGGAGAGCGAATATAAAGATATGGAGGCAGAAGAACAAGCCGGTTTCAGGGCGGGTAGTTCGACTTCAGATCATCTCTTTTGTATAACCCAAGTTTCTGAAAAGAAAATGGCATACGGACAAGAGCTGCATCTACTTTACGTAGATTTGCAGAAGGCATATAATAGTATACCACTAAATCTATTTTGGAAAGCGTTGGAAAAGACAAACATAAGCGTACAACTAATTAAGGCTATCAAAGAGTTATACCGCAATAGTAAGGCAAAAGTTAAAATAAAAGCAAAACTAATTAAAGGCTTTCAAGTAAATAAAGGTCTTAAACAAGGTTGCTGTATCTCGCCTACGCTCTTCAAGATATATTTGGAACAGGTCCTTAAAGTCTGGAAGAGAAAATGCCAAAACATGGGAATTCTGTTGAATGAAACCACCTTGTATACTTTATGTTTCGCCGATGATCAGATAGTGGTGGCTCAGGATTATGATGACCTCGAATATATGACACGAAAACTAATAGAAGAGTACAATAAGTGGGGACTAGAGGTTAATATCAATAAGACAGAATATATGTGTATTGGTGGGACGAAACAGAATCTAATCTTAAATACTGGGCAGCGAATTCAGTCCTGTGATGAGTATAAATACTTAGGTCTAAAAATTACAGCTGACGGAACACTAGACAAAGCTATAAAAGATAGAAACGTACAAGGAAGGAAAGCAATATTAAATGGAATAATTTGGGACCAAAGTATATCAAAACATAACAAAAAGTTTATATATAACACCATTGTGAAAAGTATTATTACATACGGCTCAGAAGTATGGCCAATCAAAGATATAACAGAAAAAATGCCTTCCGCTACGGAGATGGACTATTGGAGAAGAGCAGCAGGGAAATAAAAAAAAAGAGTTACAAATTAAAGAATAACAGAAAATATGACAGTGGGTGAAC
The DNA here is from genome assembly GCA_963576565.1 of Aspidapion aeneum. NCBI lineage: Eukaryota > Metazoa > Arthropoda > Insecta > Coleoptera > Brentidae > Aspidapion > Aspidapion aeneum. The sequence continues at coordinate 41,800,796 of OY755044.1, forward strand.
GTACTTTAGTGGATGATATAAGAACAAAACAACTGGTGTGGTACGGACATGTACAAAGAATGGATAATGGAAAACTACCTAAACAAATATTACAATGGAAACCAACTGGCCGAAGAAAACGAGGAAGGCCGAGGAAAAGCTGGAGAGAAGGAATAGACAGTGAAATAAGAATGAAGAGGCCTAGATGATGAATTATGGGCAAACAGAAACGACTGGAGATTGGGTATCGGAAGACGTAGAACGTTGTGAAACAGATAAATATAGATATATATATATATATATATATATATATATATATATATATATATATATATATATATATATATATATATATATTTATATATATATATATAAATTGACTTATAAAAAATTGTCAAATTTATAGGTTTCTTGACCACACTGTATCTCCTCAACCTATAATTTTTTGGAAAAAAGCAATGGAATATTTTTTGATCATAGTGGACTACAAAATTATTTGACGTAAATTTTTTTATTTTTAAAATATACAGTTTCCCCCCCCCCCCCCCTTCAAACTTAAAAAATACTATAATTTAGGAACTATTAAACTTTTCGTCTACTTTTGACATTTTCCACCATCTGTTATAATTTGGTGTATCATTTACATAAAATAAAATACATGCCTTTTTTATGATAAAATTTGTATTTAAAAAAAAATTTATAAGAAATAAAGTTCAAAGTTGATTTCTAATATGATCTGTTATTGTGGAAGTCCAATCAGCAGCATGCATGTTTTTAACCCACAAACCACATTTGTTTCCAGTTTTAAGGGAAAATCTGAAACAAAAAAAACAGAGTATTAAAGTATGAAGTTTATATTAAAAACAAATAAAACCTATGCCTCTGGATACTTGTCATCCTTCACGCATAATTAGCTCATAAATCAATTAATTATAAATGAATCCTAACAGAAATATGCCTATAAATCATTACTGTTTGTTTATAAAGGAATCAAGTAGTGTCGACAGAACAAAACAACTATTATCATGCCAAAAGCTGAACAAAACACTATTATCATGCCATAAAAATACCAGCGTATTTAAGTCCGTATTAGCACAAAATCACAAAAACTAAACCTGGTGTCACACACAATGTTTGGCATCAAAACATGTCGTCGCCGTCGCCTTGATTTTTGGGCACACTTTATGCGACGGTTCGTAATACAATGGTACGCGTCCTCTCTTTTCCCTTGTCTAAGGAATTTGCAAATATGATAAACTTCACTTGAAAGAGGATTGAATTTACAGTACAATACAAGACAAACATTTGTGTACTTTGTGCATTATGCACAAAGTTTGATTTTTTATTAAATATTCATCACATAATAATTGAATAAATATGTAGTATATTAATATTTTGTTGTAGATCAAAACTCAGCTGAATCATCTACGTCATCAAATCCAACTGCGTCACCAATATCAATTGATCCACCTATCTCACCAAATACAGCTACGTCACCAAAATCAACGGATCCAACTACATCACCAAAATCAACAGATCCAACTGGCTCACCAAACACAGCGACGTCACCAAAATCAACGGATCCAACTGGCTCACCAAACACAGCTACGTCACCAAAATCAACAGATCGAACTGGATCACCAAACACAGCTACGTCACCAAAATCAACAGATCCAACTGGCTCACCAAACACAGCGACGTCACCAAAATCAACAGATCCAACTGGATCACCAAACACAGCTACGTCACCAAAATCAAAGGATCCAACTGGCTCACCAAACACAGCCACGCCACCAAAATCAACGGATCCAACTGGCTCACCAAACACAGCTAGGTCACCAAAATCAACAGATCCAACTGGATCACCAAACACAGCTACGTCACCAAAATCAACAGATCCAACTGGCTCACCAAACACAGCTACGTCACCAAAATCAACGGATCCAACTGGCTCACCAAACACAGCCACGTCACCAAAATCAACGGATCCAACTGGCTCACCAAACACAGCTACGTCACCAAAATCAACAGATCCAACTGGATCACCAAACACAGCTACGTCACCAAAATCAACGGATCCAACTGGCTCACCAAACACAGCCACCTCACCAAAATCAACGGATCCAACTGGCTCACCAAACACAGCTACGTCACCAAAATCAACAGATCCAACTGGATCACCAAACACAGCTACGTCACCAAAATCAACGGATCCAACTGGCTCACCAAACACAGCTACGCCACCAAAATCAACGGATCCAACTGGCTCACCAAACACAGCCACGTCACCAAAATCAACGGATCCAACTGGCTCACCAAACACAGCTACGTCACCAAAATCAACGGATCCAACTGGCTCACCAAACACAGCCACGTCACCAAAATCAACGGATCCAACTGGCTCACCAAACACAGCTACGTCACCAAAATCAACAGATCCAACTGGATCACCAAACACAACTACGTCACCAAAATCAACGGATCCAACTGTCTCACCAAACACAGCTACGCCACCAAAATCAACAGATCCAACTGACTCACCAAACACACCTACATCATCAAGTACGGAAAATCCTAAAGACAATGGATCCGCTAGTTTGTATGCCTTCCCATTGTTCAGCTTAATGCTTACAATTATAGCAGTTAAATGGGCATATTAATTATGCTAATTAAATTATGTACAGTGTGTCCAATTTAGCTGGAGTACTATCTTTAGTTTATCTTGGAAATTAAGATCTTTGGAAAAACCAGTAGATTTTTGAAAATATTGTAGAAGTGGCACAAAAACTGGATAAAACCAAAAAATTTATAATTATTTATAAGGGACTGAAAGGGAAAGGGAGTCTATAAATGTCTTACTTATAAACATTTTGATTTAGGGTTAGTTGTTTTTTTTTTATTTTCTTTGTTGTAAAAAAATCTTATATCCAATATAATTTTATTGTTACTTTTATTGTTTGGGATATATATATAAACCATTTATTTAGCAAAAAACGCTAGTTATAAAAACAGAAATGTAAATATTATATGCTGAAACTACTGATTATAAAGGAAATCATATAAACAAAATAAAAACATCAAATCACCAATAAGACAAAATCACTAATTAAATGTTCTTAACTTAAAAAACATTAAAAAACATTATTTAGGTTAAAATTAATAAAACCGATAAAACAGGAAATAATAGCCAGCTATAAAAAATCATAAAAATATTAACGCGAGATCACTAACTAAAATATTAAAACACTTATCAATAACATATAAAATAGTAAATATTATTAAAAGAACAAACAGTGAAAACGGACCAGAAATGGAAAAAAAAACAAAATAGAAAGAACAGGTTTACGGAATATCTTCATTAAGAATATCCAATTTTTTTAGAAGATAAATTTTTAGGATTTTCTTAAAATTTTTCACTGTTGGAACAGTTTTTATTTCAGATGGAAGTTTATTAAATTCATCAAGGCCCTTAAAGAAAACTGAATTTGTTGCTGATTTTTTATTTCTATGTGGGATGTAAAAATCATTTTGTTGGCGCGTATAATGTGAATGCACTTGATTATTTAATGTTATTTTTCTACAGAGGTAAGAGGGAGCATTACCTATTTTAATCTTAAAAATGAAGACCAATACATTATATCTAAAATACTCCGCCACCGGCAACCACTGTAACTGCCTTAGCATTTCTATAATTGGAGTATATTTATTACGCTGCAAAATAATTCTCATTGCCCTATTCTGCATTTTTTGAAGGCGGTTAATTTCATTCTGCTGCAGTAAGTACAAAATGGTTGCACAGTAATTATAATGAGGTAGAACAATGGTATTATAGACCACCAACCTCGACCAGATCGACAATCCGTCAGCACACCTAGCCAGATGAACATATGAACTACATAAATTTTATATTTTTTAAATTAAATGGCCGTGTATTTTATTCGATTTCTACAAACAGCGCCAGCGTAAAATTCGTTTTGAAATGGCGTATCAAACTTAATACTTTATATATATATCTTTATATTTTTTCATAATTCTTTTTTATTTTATACAGGGTGTAAATCGTATGACTAGCAATAGTTTAACAAGTGAGATTAAGTCAACATAAGAAAAAGAGTTCATATAACATAGAGTACCTAAGAAGTACGTTTTTAAAACGTTCAAAATGAAAAGTGTAAAAAACGTCCACTTTGAACGTTTTTAAAACATACTTTTTATGTCTCTTTAGGTCCACAATATTCCCGTACATAAAAACGTACATTTTTAGAACATCCCTTAAATGTTTTTAAAACGTCCTTAAAACGTTTTTATAACGTCCCTGACACGTTTTCAAAAAAAGTACTATTTTAAAAATAATTTTTGTTAAAAATTTTTTTTTGTAAATTAGATTTTTAAAAAAGCATTTTTTTTTTTAATATTTTTTTTATGGGAACATTTTTTTGCAATATGCTGGTGGTCCATACAGCGGTTAGGATATGTTTGCGATCAATTGACCGCGGATAGGTTTAACATAACAGAGACTTTGATCTCCCAACATGAGGACAGGGAATCTATTATTTAAGAAAAAATAAGTTATATTTAAATAAAAATTAAACAAAAATTCTTGTGCCGAATGGGCCGCGGTGACCCATATATATATATATATATATATATATATATATATATATATTTATCGGTTTCACAACGTTCTACGTCTTCCGATACCCAATCTCCACTCGATTCTGTTTGCCCATAATTCATCATCCTCTTATTCTTATTTCACTGTCTATTCCTTCTCTCCAGCTTCTCCTTGGCCGTCCTCGTTTTCGTCGGCCAGTTGGTTTCCATTGTAGTATTTGTTTAGTCTTTCATCATTCATTCTTTGTACATGTCCGTACCACACCAGTTGTTTTGTTCTTATATCATCCACTAAAGTACGTTCACCCACTGTCATAATTTCTCTTATTCTTTGATTTGTAAGTCTTTCTCTTTTTGATTTCCCTGCTGCTCTTCTCCAATAGTCCATCTCCGTAGCGGAAAGCATTTTTTCTGTTCTATCCTTGATTGGCCATACTTCTGAGCCGTATGTAATAATACTTTTTACAATGGTGTTATATATAAGCTTTTTGTTATGTTTTGATATACTTTGGTCCCAAATTATTCCATTTAATAAAGTTATTGCTTTTCTTCCTTGTACGTTTCGATCTTTTATAGCTTTGTCTAGTGTTCCGTCGGCTGTAATTTTTAGACCTAAGTATTTATACTCATCACAGGACTGAATTCGCTGCCCGGTATTTAAGATTAGATCCTGTTTCATTCCACCGATACACATATACTCTGTCTTATTGAGATTAACCTCTAGTCCCCACTTATTGTACTCTTCTATTAGTTTTCGTGTCATATATTCGAGGTTGTCATAATCCTGAGCCACTACTATCTGATCATCGGCGAAACATAAAGTATACAAGGTGGTTTCGTCCAACGGAATTTCCATGTTTTGGCATTTTCTCTTCCATACTTTAAGGACTTGTTCCAACTATATCTTGAAGAGGGTAGGCGAGATACAGCAACCTTGTTTAAGACCTTTATATACTTGAAAGCCTTTAATTAATTTTGCTTTTATTTTAACTTTTGCCTTACTATTGCGGTATAACTCTTTGATGGCCTTAATTAGTTGTACGCTTATGTTTGTGTTTTCCAACACTCTCCAAAGTAGATTTAGTGGTATACTATCATATGCCTTCTGCAAATCGACATAAAGCAGATGCAGCTCTTGTCCGTATGCCATTTTCTTTTCAATAACTTGGGTTATACAAAAGAGATGATCAGAAATCGATCTACCCGCCCTGAAACCGGCTTGTTCTTCTGCCTCCATGTCTTTATATTCGCTCTCCAACTTATTTCTTATTATTTTACCGTATATTCTGCTTAGCTTACTTAAAAGGGTAGGGTTAAGGTTATTTCAGCATGGAGGGTATAAACTAGGGTACTCGTGGTTCCAGTCCTGTTTGAATCCCGGTTCTTGGGTTCAAGACACTCAATAGTAGTAAACTAAAAAATTTAGTTAAAAGCAAGCGCGACTTACCTATTATTCTAGGAACGTAAATTCTGGAAGGAAACCGGCACTATCACCCGCGTCGTATTGATCAGAAAAACCGCAAGGTTAAAATTGTGACGTATATGTCGATATATGAACGACGGCTGTCGTGATGTGTGTGTATACACTCAATGCTTCCTTGTTTTCGCAAGGCGCGCATCGGCTCGCGCGTCGGTGGTTTCCAGACAGTCTATTCTTCAGTGCAGAAGGAAGTAGGGGTAGAAAGGGTGGAAACACCTAATAAGGGATGCAAGGAAAAGTGCGTCGAGCTTGATAATTATTTTGAGTAAAATTAAATTAAACGCGCAAATTTCTATTTACACTAGTCTAGTACTAGAAACTAGAAAAACAAAAAAAAAATCTAAAAATTTCCCAAAAACGTTACAAACAAAAATAAAGCAATATGAGGGCGAGAACGAACCATTTCCCACCCCCATGATATGCCGCGCAATTTCATTCATGAGAAGTAGGAGGGGGCAGTGGGCAAAGTTTAACTAGTGGTCTTTTATAGACGCCTTTGTTAGTTTTAACCCTTGGAACCTTATCAGATCCGTAGAATAATTCGGTAATTCGGCCAAGTGGCCAATCTAAAGGAGACGCATTTTCGTCTTTTATAAGCACGAGAGTGACCGAGTTCATGCCCTCAACCCACTTAGTTCTTTGCTGCAGCGTATGTAAATACTCGGTTTTCCACCGTTTCCAAAAATCCTAATGGATTCTAACTAAAAGTTGCCACCTGTCCAATCTATTTAAAGGTATTTCGGTAAGATCGGGGTCTGTTAGAGCATTAAGAGGTTCCAAATTTAGGAAGTGACCCGGAGTAAGTACAGCTAAGTCGGTGGGGTCACTCGATAGTTCACACAGGGGACGCGAATTAAGAACACCCTCTACTTGCGCCAGAACGGTAACGAACTTTTCGTACGTTAGTAATTGTTTGCCAATCACACGTTTTAAATGAGTTTTAGTAGACTTAATGTTCGACTCCCAAAGCCCACCCATATGGGGGGCCCCAGGTGGGTTAAAATGCAACTCAATGGATTCTTGTTTTGCACAATCTTCGAATATTTTACGTAAGTATTTATCAGCAGAAACAAAATTCGTGCCACAATCTGTGAAAATGTGCTGAATTCTGCCTCTTCTAGCCATAAACCGGCGCAGAGCGGCCAAAAAGGCATCCGTAGACATATCCGACACCAAGTCAATGTAAACGCATTTTACGACACAGCAAATAAATAGGCAAACGTAGGATTTAACTATCTTAAAACTACGCAATTTTGACGTTTTAATGTCAAAAGGGCCGCAGAAATCAATTCCTACTTGTGAGAAGGGTTTGGCTTGACATAATCGAAATTTGGGCAAATTTCCCATAGGGGGTTGAAAAGCAATGGGGTTAGTTTTCCAACATGGAAGGCAAATGTGCATTATTTTACGGGCCACTCTTTTAGCAGCAAGGATCCAAAAGGAGTGAAAAAATAAAGTGGTCTGTAATCCGCAGTGTAAATAAGTGGTATGTATATCTTTAATAAGCAATGTGGTAAAAATGCTATTATTAGGTAAAAGCAAGGGATATTTTTTGACAAAGCATAAATCGGAATGACTCAAGCGACCTCCTACTCGTAATAAGCCCGTTTCAGCTTCCAAAAACGGATTTAACTTTTTTATTGCCCTATTGTTTATTGGCCTATTTTCTTGCAACAAACTAATTTCCTTTTTAAAATAAATCGGTTGGAAATGTTTAATTATAAAAAGTAAAGCACGATACAACTCAACATTCGTTAAATACGGCTTCTTAATTTTATTTTTATTTTTAAAATTTTCAACAGCACGCAAAAAAAATCCTACAATTCTTTTTATCGCGGATAGAAATAAATTATCAATAAAAGTTTTTTGTACGAAAATCGTAAGGTTCAAACTATTAATCAAATTGCGTTTTTCCTTTTGTGATTCTTCGCATGAAGGCAAATTATATTTCATAAATGACCAGGTATCTACAGGGTCATATAAAAAATCTGGATCTTTGGACCATTGAGTAAAATTTAAAAAATCGCTTGGGTACATCCCCCTTGACCCGCAGTCAGATATATTCATAGCCGTAGGGACATATAACCAATATTCGGCATTTATGCGTTCCTGAATGTAAGCCGCCCTATTCGCAACATAGGTTTTCCAGTTATGCGCAGAGCCTTTTATCCAATCTAACGCGCATCAGAAAACGCAAAAATATTTTCAAAAGTTATTTTACTTGAAAAAGTCTCCTAAATAAAGGTTAAAAGGTTACAAAGTAAAACACAGCCGCATAGCTCTAAACGGGTAATACTTTGTCTGACCAACAATACTGCACCAGTGCTTTTCCATAAAAAGTAACTGGCGTCAAAAATCCGCATGGATCATACATTCTTGCCAGGTCACTAAGTATAGTTCTTTTGGTACACACTGTATGTCTGCTGTCCTAAAAAGAGTAGAAAAAATGGTCTTTTACTGGATTTTAAGCCCAGAATTTTTTGTATATTATCGCAATCTTGATCAAAAGATAAAGCATTGGTTTGAATATGGGATTGAGGCAGATCTTGTAATAATCGGGGGTTCATTACTAGTCCATTTTTTAGTCTCAAAGTTACCATTTCCTAAGAGCTCAATTAGTTGATTTTTTAATAAAATCGCGTTTTTTAAGTCGAAACTACCGGTCGTCACATCGTCAATGTACGTGGATTCCCTAAGCACCTGTGCAGCCAGGGGTAGTTCCGAGTAATCAGCGGCAAGTTGTAAAAGAGTTCGTATCGCAAGATACGGGGAGCATGAAACTCCAAAAAGTACAACGTTTATTTCGTAATCTGTGATAGCTTCATGCGGCGAAAAACGCCAAAGTATTCTTTGAAATTTATGTTGACTTGAGTCAATAGCAATTCTTCTGTACATTTGTTTCAAATCGCAAGTGAAACAAACTTCATGTAATCGAAATTTAAGAATAATAGCAACTAAATCTTGTTGCAATTTAGGCCCTGTATACACAGCAGAGTTAAGAGAGACCTTATTAGCCGCATGGCTTGAGGCGTCATACACAATCCTCATAGGGGTTGTCGAGGAGTCTTTTTTAAAGACAGCATGATGACTGATGTAAAAAAATTGTGCATCTCAGGATCCGAGGGCGGCGCAACTTTAGTCATGTGCCCCTGGTCTATATAATCTTGCATAGCCTCGGAATAAATAGAATTAAAAGATTGATTAAAAAGTAATCGTTTTTCCAACGAAAAAAATCTGCGCAAAGCAAGAGTGCGCGTGTCTCCAAAATCGGGAGACGTGACTTTATGCGGCATGGAGACGATGTAACGCCCCATGGAGTCCCTTTTAGTAGTTTCCTGAAAGTATGTTTCACAAAAAACGTCCTGCAAAATATTTTTTGCTAGGCACTTCCTCTACTTCCCAAAACTTTTGTAGCGTAAAATCAAGAGATTGATTTTCCAATGAAGTAAAAAAGCGCTACTTTTTAGTGAACAAGAAGAGGTTTCTTTAACTTTACCTAGAAGTGTCCAACCAAAAGAGGTATTTATACAGACAGGTTTATCAGGGCCGTTATTTATTCTCCCGTCTTGTAAAATATAGGGAAAAATGTCATTTCCAAGTAAAAAATCGATTTTTTCCTATTTATTAAAATAGGGATCAACCAAGGTTAAGTTATCGATAAAGTGCCAGTCTTGCAAGTTATAAGGAACTGATGGTTTATTATCACAAATTTTATCAATCACAAAAAATGGTGTATTTATCGAAAATAGAGGGTCCACTAGGGAGCCAATAGTACAATTTATGTAAAAATTAGCAGTCGAGTTCATTTGATCTAACCCCTGTAGGGTCATTTGTATTTTGCATTTAGGTAGACCTAATTTATTCGCGAAATTTTTTGTTATAAAACTGCTTTGGGCTCCAAACATCTTTAATTTTAATTAGTACGGTAGAGAGCATGACCTCATGATGATTAAGTAACATGCCAACAGTAGTGCTTTGCTGACCGCTAGAGACAGAGACAAATTTTCTCTATGGCTAGAGATTTGCTGACCACTGGAAGTGGGTTGACTTGTTGAGGTGAAAACTGGCTGACTCACGGGAATCCCAGGGAGTGCAGCAGATATGCTCTGAATAGCGAGTACCGAAGAATGAGTAGAATCAGTATAATTAGGGGTAGTATTATTCGTATAGCTATGAGTAGGTGACCCTTGCGCATTATTAGTTGCAAAGCATAAAAGAGAATGATGAAACTTGGCACAATGTAAGCACATTTTTGTGGTCTTGCACCCGATCTGTGTGCGCAGACGCGAGACAGTTGATACAAGCTCGTCGAGCTTTAATAATATCAAAACGCCCCTGAGGACATTTCTGCAAAAATGAAGGACATTGGAAAATAATATGTTTACCTTGACACAGTAGGCATGAAAGGTTTTTATTATTGCTAGCATCAGTAGAGTTATTATTCTGTCGGTCTTCCGAGTTCACAAAAAATTTAGAACGATTATTTCTATTATTAGAAGACGAAGAAAAAGTCGTAGAGCGCGTAATATGTTTACTGATTGTAGCGAGTTGAGGTTGAGGTTCCTTTTGAGGAAGAGCCTCAAGGGCAGTGCATTGCCTGGACACAAAATCTTTAAGAATATTGAATTTTGGTATTTCCGTGGACGCGTGTTCCTTTTCAAAGGCCTTTTTGGTCGAGTTGTCTAGCCGATCTAGGAACATCATAGTTAAAATAAAGTCTGAAAGCGCCGCATTTTCTAACTTAAAGTTTTTTAAAGCCGCTCAATTTTTCGTAAAGTTACGTAAACCTATTGCATTTTCAGATTTAAGGGGAGTAATATTTTCCATTTTTTTCGAGTGCGTCTCAGCCTTCAGGCGTTTATTATTATACCTATCGAAAAGAGTAGAATACGCAATATGGTAATTTTCGTTAGTTATCGGTATATCTGAAATAAGGTCCAAGGGGGGCCTTCTAAGTACGAAACTAAAATATTAAATTTTTCTAAATTAGTGGCCTTAGTAGAGGTGTGAACCATCGTATTAAACGTTTGTCGAAAGGTGGGAAATTTTCACAATCACCCTTAAATGGAACCAATTTCATTTTTGGAATCAAAGTATTTTCCGAGTGGCAAACGAACGTACTATTATGATCTGGGGAAGCTATCGTGAGATCCTCACTTGCTTTCTCAAACCGTTCATAGTGAATCGTTTGAATATCTTGGGATTTTTGAAAAAAATCCTCAAAAAAGGCATTTTCAATGGCAACTTTTGCCGCATCCGTAGCAACCAAAGTAAGCACAGAATTATGGTGCTTTTCAAAGTCCTTTTCGAATTTTTTAAGCGATCTAAACCCCACCTTAAGTTTATTATGTAAGGAAGGATCAGTTTTTGCCTTTTCAGCAGTGGAAAAAAGGTATTTTAATTGTTCCATGGCCGTATTACGTAAAACCGTGGAACGGATAATTTTTTCCTGTGTTGTAGGCATTATGTAGCAAATTAATTATTGATATCTTAGATGAATAGATGGCAACTACCTATGGATAGGTATATTTACCAAAAAATTTATTAACACAAAGACACCGCAGCAAAGCGAACGGCGAGAGCGCATAAAAACTGTGCGAGTTTTTTATCACCAGCTGCACGCTTTGATCTCGTGTTTTTTATTTATGTACTGGTCTTTTTAAAAGTATTTGAAAAGAGGATATTTAATATTATTTTTTAATAATTATCATTATATTATGTATTTTAGTATTAATTGGCAATTAAATGCACGTAAATGCGTATATTTGAGTAATGTAACATTTCTACACTTTGCAATAAGAAATTTATTTAGCAAATTAAGTCCTTAAAATTCCAAAAAACAGGATGATTTTAACAGGATTGAACATATCCGGCTCGAAGGACCAAAATGAAAGGGTAGGGTTAAGGTTATTTCAGCATGGAGGGTATAAACTAGGGTACGCGTGGTTCCAATCCTGTTTGAATCCCGGTTCTTGGGTTCAAGACACTCAATAGTAGTAAACGAAAAAAGTTATTTAGTTAGTTAGGTATTGATCAGAAAAACCGCAAGGTTAAAATTGTGATGTATATGTCGATATATGAATGACGGCTGTCGTGATGTGTGTTTATATACTCGATGCTTCCTTCTTTTCGCAAGGCGCGCACCGGCTCGCGCGTCGGTGGTTTCCACACAGTCCATTCTTTAGTGCAGAAGGAAGTAGGGGTAGGAAGGGTAGAAACACCTAATAGGGAGAAGTGCGTCGAGCTTGATAATTATTTAGAGTAAAATTAAATTAAACGCGCAAATTTCTATTTGCAATAGTGTAGTAAAATTAACTAGAAAAACAAACAATAACTTCAAAAAATAAATTCTAAAAATTTCCCAAAAATAAAGCAATAGGAGGACGAGAACGAACCAGTACTAGTCACAGATATACCTCTATAATTGTCACATATATCTTTCCTTCCTTTTTTGCGTATTGTGGATATATATGACGTTTTCCACTCAGTTGGTACTACAGTTCCATTTAAATATTTTTGGAAAAGATTCCGTAATCTCCAAACCATTCTTTGTCTGGTATTGGTGAAATAATATCTCTGCATGTTTCTTTTTTGATCGATCTTATAGTTTTCCAGCTTTCGGTACTTCTCCTACCTCCTAAGTAAGAATCTATTTTCTGGCACTTTTGCGTCTTTTGGGATAAGTAGGTGTGATATAATTTCCTTTTTTCCTCTATTTCTCTCTCAATCTCAGCATCCCACCAGTATGGTTTTCTTCTTTTAGAAGTTTCTTCCACTAATCCTAGTGCTTCTTTTGCAGCTTGATGGATGCTTAATATAATACCTTCGTATTCCTCATCTGGGGTTTCATCTGAACTTGTATTAAGTTTTTCGTTCAGTCTCTTTTGTATATACAGTGATCAATTTCTTCAATCACTGTATTATCAAGATGTTGTTGATGCAGGCTTCGGCCTTGATAAGGAAAGAGAATTTTGGACTCCAGAAAATAGTGATCACTTCCGCATGTTGATCCACGCTTTGTTCTGACATCTTGAATTTTTAGTTTTGTCTTTTGTTTAGTGATAAGATAATCAATGACGGATTTTAGGTTTTGTGAGGGTTTGGTTCAGGTATATTTGTGTATTTCCTTATGTTGAAAAAAACCGTTTTGGATTTCTAAGTTTAATTGCTCACATACTGTAATTAGCCGGTTTCCATTGTCATTAACAATATTTTCTCCATATTGGCCAACTGTCAGATCATTAACTCTGTTACCGGTTCTACTATTTAAATCTCCCAATATGACAATTTCTCTAGATGTACTTACTGCTGATATTTCATTGTGTATTTGTTCAAAAAAATTGTCTTTCACGGCTACATTTGCATCGTCATTATACGCATAAATTCCAAAAATCGTAAGTCTCATTCCTTTAATTGTTATATTCATTTTAATTAGCCTTTTATTTACTGCTTCCCAGTTGGTAATAAATTTGTGAAATCTATTGTTGACCAAAATAGATACTCCTTGTTGAGCATGTTTTTCTTTTGCCACTCCGCTATAGAAATGGTCATATTGTCCTAGATTTTCAGATCCTTTTCCTTTCTTTTTCGTTTCTGTTAATACAGCAAGGTCTACCTTCATTCTGCTGCACTCATGTACTATTTCATTAACTTTTCGACCCATTCCTTGTACGTTCCATGTACCAAAAATCATATTCCTGTTTCTTTGCTTGGTTCGTCTTAGGTTTTTCTTTTCTTTCCGAGGCGTTTGATTGGGTTATTTAACAGTTTACGTTTTTTCTGGGTATCAGAGAGTTAGTCTGATGCTCCAACCCCCAGCCTGGAGGACCAAGTGATTTTTGATCGAGGTTTTCTTCCCGTAGCCTTTGATGATTCCAACGCCGGTACTACAAGGCAGCATCTTCTTCACCTGTGATCCTAGGCAGGAGCCCTTACAGGGTGCTATCATCCGGGCCAGATGAACCCTGGTTTTTTTACGAGGTTGTTACTCCCCCCTCTACTCCTTCCCCGTTAGTGCAATGGGACCCCAGGCTTGAGACTGGTATAGCGGAGACCCAAATTTATATAAATCATTTTTCACAATGTCCACAAACAAAAAATCAAGGAAAGAAAAATTGGGTTTTTTTTACCAGAACAACACTAAATCTACGTGTAATTGGACATCTGTCAAATTCATCCCAAATACAATATGGCGGCTCAAACATGAAAAACAGGATAATTTTGGAAAATTCACAACTTTTTTTTTCAAAACCGATTCTTTCTAAATTAACTTACTTTTATAAATAAAAACTATTATTCACTTGCGAAACTGTTTATTTTAGAAAAAACCCACAATTTACCTAAAAGATGTGAATTAACAAGTTGTAACCATAAGAGTTACGTTTTTACCATAAAAAAAATTCAGTTATGCTTAACAACGTACAAAATTGGCCTTTTAATTACGTTTTTAAAACGTTTCAAAGACGTTAACATTTTTTAAACGTCCCCTGAACGCTTTTTAAATTTCCCCTGAACGTTTTTTAAACGTCCCCTAGAACGTTTTTTAGACGTCTTTGAAGCGTTTTTTGTACGTCCTTGAAACACGTATAAAAAATTAAATTTGACAAACGTTTTTAAAACGTTTTAAAGACGTTCTGTAGGGACCTTAAACGTAAAAAAGACCCACAAAAACATTCGAGGGACCTTCCACCCACTAAACACAAAAACATTTTAATAACGTTAAAATAATGTATAAGTTAAAAACATAACGATATCGTTAGGTTGGATGTTAGTTTTAACGTCATATTCATAGTGAAAAAGAAGCTTAACAACCCGTTTTCTGACGTTAGAAAAATTATCTTATGTTATGATAACGTTTTTTTAAAGTGTTTTTCGAACGTAAAAAAATATTGATTTTTAATAGTGGAAAAGAAATGTTTTTCTAACATTGAGAAATTAATGTTTTTTTAACAGTGAAAAAATCTATATATTTTCCAAATATCTCTAAAGATAAGGTAACATAAATAACGTAAATAAAATTCTTTTATTTTGGAAACGCAGGGCAGCAACAGTCTGTTGAGGTTTTCGTGAACTCGATACTCAGTAAAGGAAATTCGGATCCGTAGCTTCTGAAAATAAAATTTAAAATTATATGTAAGTAAACAATAATTTTGTAGTAAGTGCCTCGCCCTCGTTCTCATTAATGCTCAGGTGAATAGAAGGCAAACAATATTTTACTGAATGCTCGTTTGAAATTCGCACTCTGATCGGATCGGGTCCCGTGCCGAGGCATTCGTTTGGTCCTGCTGCGAGGCTTGCGAATTCTGTCTCAAATGAATACGCGGCTTAAGGTCCGGCGGCTTAAGGTCCGGTGGCTAATCATTCGCGGTGAATTGTCGCATTCCCTGTCTGATTAACTGTAACGTAGGTATGCGATATTCCATACAAAACAATTTTTTTACTTTTGTTTACTTTTCTTACCTAATTTTGTGATGCTTTATTTAAATCACTGCATACATATTTGTTATTCTTTAACTATACCATCTTTTCCACACAACTGTTGTATATTCCTATCCAAACATGTATTGACTATGATTATTAATAATTGTGCTTTTAATTTGCTATGTTTTTACTACAAAAGGTAAATATTTTAACCAAAATTGCACAAATTGTATCTGCTACCGACTCGTATGAACTCGCAGCGAAATGCAACTAAAAATGGCGATGGCCCGTTCTGGTAGTGGAACTATGCGGCAGCGCCCTCTATAGTATCATTTTTTTAAAATATTTAAAAAACAAAACATTTATTAGCATCATATATTATCTCAACGTTAGAAATGAGATCTAGGAAAAACATTATAAAAATAACCATATACCTATTGATGGTATTATTTTTAATGTTAATAAAATTATGGTTTTTTAAATATTGGTTTCTTAACGTTATTAAGAAATATATTTTTGGTAATGCCTTTACATGAAATTTTCGTTAGGATTTTCATTATGTTTTTTTAATGTCAAAAGTTGACTTAATTTTAACACAAATTTGTGCTAGAAAAAAAAATTATTTAACGTTTTTTACGATTTTGTGCTTAGTGGGCAGAAACCTCTATGGGTCCCAGAGGGACCTAGGCGTATGTTTTTAAAACGTCCCCTAGGTCGGAAATAGACGTTTTAAGAACGTTTTTAAAACGTACCTGTGTTACTAGGAGGGTTACCACCACCAAAGTTGGAGAAAAAAGTGTTTTACCTAAAACGAAAATCTTCCGCCTCCAAATGATTATCTGGCTAATTATTAAAAATGTAGTATTATTTTTTTTGCTAAAATGACAAAGTTGAGGAGATAAAGGCTGTCAATTTACCTTCGAAAATATAAAACCAATAAACATTTTTTAAACTTTTTATGTTTGCTTGCATTTAAATTTATATTATTTAAAAAAAATATCAATTATATGTTATTATTATATCTACTTTACTCTATTCGCTTAGATGCCTTCATACACTTTTCATTTTAATGCAAAGTTGACTCCACGCTAGCTATTCTCTTACTTGAACGATGTGATAGCTATTTTGATTCTTTATTTAAATCTGGTTTAAATGTTTCAATGCGTTAATTAGTTTTTAAGTTATTTCCAAATAATTGAAAAAAATAGAGGTCTTTGGGGTATATTTAAAAATTATGCTTTTAATGAAAACCATAAGAACTTTTTGAAAGTAACTTAAATTTGTTTAACATACATAACAGATCAGGTTTTGACTTATTAATCGCGCTTTTTTTTAAATATGGCGGATTCAATATGGCGTAAAAGCATATTTAAAAACCAATTGTATCTTTTTTATTTTTTATCCGATTTTAATACAACAAAGCTTAAATTACTTGATTTAAAGCGTATTACAAAACAACTTAAAAAAAAATTTCATGTTCGAAAAAAAAATTGGGTGAAACAAGTGATAAAAATTTTACTTATTTTATTTTTAATTGACCCCCATATACGGACGTCGCTGAAGGGTTTGTCGTAATTAAACCCCACTGACTTACAAATTGTTAAAAATAAAATTTTATTTCCTACAATAAAGTATAAAACACATTTTTGCCAATTAGAATAGAATTAGAATAGAATTATTTATTTAACTACGTGAATACAAACAGTATTTTGTAGCAGGTCATCACTAGAAAAAAACAAATTTACAAAATCATAAAAAAAAACTACAATTGTAAAATTAGAAAAACCTTAACAAACAACATATAAGTGTAAATAAACAAAATACATTATAAAAAATTGTAGTATAGAAAGGATTATCTAAAAGATACTTTTTTACCGCAGACTTAAATTTCCTGTCATTAAGTGATTTTATTTCTGTAGGAATATGGTTATATAAATTAAAATTTAAGCTATTTTTACTAGTTTTCATCAATCTGTTTCTCTATCATTAAATTATTTGAATTTTTTGTGGCATATGAATGAAGATCAGAATTTTTTGTAAGAAAATTGCGTTTTACGTGTATTTCTTGAACTTCTAGATAAAAATTGAGCTTAGTTTCTGAAAAAATTGGAAAAAACTTGTAACAGAATTAATTTCTTTGGTGATTTGTAAAAATTGATTTAAGTTGTACAGGCCTGTGAAGTTTTAATCTGAAGATAAATCTTAAATTATTATACACGTTTAAAAGGAAATTTTATTGTCTACAATCGACTATAGGTCACAATTTTGGATAGAGAGCTTGGTTTTTAAGATAATTGGGTAAAACCTTTGTGGTTTCTTTAATTTTTTTGTATTTTCTTAATAAACGGACGCCGCTGGAGAGTTTGTCATTAGCCTGACCCCACTGACTAACACATTGTTAAAAAGGAAATTTTATTTTCTATAATAAACGGCAAAATATTTTTTTTTCCAAAAAGCTTAATTTTTGAGATTTCCAAAAAGCTTAATTTTTGAGAAAATTGGATAAAACTTTTAACTTAGTGATAAATTGATAAATTTAGTGATTTTTCAAAATTGATTTTATTTACGGACGCCCCTAAATTGTTATAAATAAAACTACCATTGCCTTATTATACATCATTTAAAAGGCAATTTTATTGTCTATAACAAAGTGTGTATTATATTTTTTGATATAGAGCTTGGTTTGTTTCTTTTTTAAATTTCACTACCTTAATCAACGGACGCCGCTGGAGTCAGTCGTACCTCACTGACTTATACATTGTTGAAAAGGAAATTTTATGGTCTACAATAAAGATTAGTACATTTTTTCCCTAAGCCTAGTTTTTAAGAAAATATGAAAAAAATCTAAAAATTTCAGGACTTGGGGAGTTTGGGGGGTCTTGGGGTATTTTGCAGCTAAAATTTAAAAAACTAATATAATTTTATTTTTAAATTAGATTTTACACATTTTTGATCCATTTCTATGTCATTGTGTCTTTAGGGCGTCAACTATACGTCAACACGACTATATAAGAAGGGGGGGTAAAAAAAATTGGACCAAAAACTTGCCCGGCAACATCGAAATCGTTAGTCTGTGACCTATTATTAATGTCCATCAAACACCGATAACAATAATAATAGAAATCACCTGTTTTACTAGACGCCTCAGCTGCGTAAAGCCACGCGCTGCCTTATAGGCGTCCGCGTACGGTAATACACATTCGGTAGTCGTTTTGGTGACAACGAATTGTTTTTTTATTGAAACAAATATAAAATCTACATTCATATAAGACTTGTATACACCAAACTAAAGAAAAATGTTTATTCTAAAACTTTTATTTAAACTTTTTTTTTTAATTTTGCTTTGGTGTTCATAAAAATGTAGGTTAAACTTTACTAGCTATACGAAAAAAAAGTAAAAATTCAGTTATTTTATTTTTTCTAAAAAAGAAAGCAAAATTTTGAAAAATATAATAGAAAGTTATTTTATTGCGGGTGTTTACTGATTCATTTGCCATTTTTTGCAACCCTCTACGACTATTTTTAAGAAAGATACATCGTTTTGAAAAGTATCGTGCAAAAAAAAGTGGTGGGGGCCATATCTTTAAAAAAACGCATTTACCAGAATGACAACAAGTCAAAACCTGATCTATGGAGTGCCCTTAACAAACCTGGCTTATCGGCAAAAAGTTGGCACGACTTGCACACGAAACCCACTTTTAGGCCGATTTGTCCATAGACTATAACTCTGAAGACCCATTTGTCGAGACAAATCAGTTCGCACAACACGCGCCGCTCAGAGTTTGCTATTGATCTAAGCATGTGATGTGGATGGTCAACAAGGACTATAGACATAAAGGACTGCTTAGTTCCATTTAACCTGTGTTAACAAATTATGCGGGGTGAGGAGAGCGGCGTGACGTCACCACTTGTGCTAAATCCTTTGTTTACGTTCATTGTATATGATGTTATTCTTATTTGCAAGAGAGTTTTGTTGATATTTCGCTGCATAGTTTGTGTTTTTTGGATTGTTTCAGTACAGTGCTACTGAGAAAAGACATAATAAATAAACATTTTCACGTTTGGTTTGTTAACAGTGTGTAAAAATTCGATTCAGGACACAGAAGAACGTTTGTTTACAGAGTAAAAAAAATGGCCACGATTTTCTCAGCATTGTTTAATAATATCTATCAAGAAAATTACAAAAGATTGTGAATTGAAAACGAATATTTTTCTAAATGAAATATTATTATTTATATTAATATATTTAATTTATTGTATGTATCTGTACTTTTCTTTTTTTTTTGTAAAAATGTAATAATAAATACTTTTTTTATGTTCTATATTCCCATTTTTTTATTATCTATTAAATAATTTCTTAACATGCTTTAAAAAGCGGTTGTAATAATTAAATTATATATTATGTGCTTTTTTTCTCTCTTTGTTTTTTGTCTATTTGTTAAGAACAATATTTGTGCTTTTTCTTTTTTTAAATAAATCAATAAATTTTTCGTCTACCTATATTTCCGTTTTTAATTATTATCGCAAATTATACAGGGTGTCCCATAACTTGGGGGCCACAGTGCAGCAGGTGATAGAGGAGGTTATTTCCGAAAAAAAAGTTTATTTAACATGGGGTCAACACACAAGATATAGGATTTTTTAAGTAAGAGGAGTGGGGGAAAAAGAATTTTGCAAAAAAAAAATCTATAACAAACAGCTGAATACTCAGCTAATTGTGATTCATAAATGTGATACTACTTTTTTGATAAAATTACAAGTTACGAAAATACAGGCTGTCAAAATTACCTCAAAAAATGTATAAAACATAATAATTTTTTTTTCAATTAATTTTTGCTTACTTATTCTTTTAAAAATATCAATAATATTTTATTTATTATTATGTGTCGCTAAAGGCTTGTTTTTATTAGCAAAATATATTTTTAAAAAAACATTGCGTTTAATATGCCATTTATAAAAGGCCAACTAATTTTTTTCAAGATAAATTTTATTTCAATTTATTGCTCTTGTTCTGATACGCGACTTTACCAAATTTAATGTTTTTACTGCGTTTTTTGAAAAAGTTATTATCAAAAAGAATTAAAAAATTGCCAACTTTGATGCTCTATATCTCTACAAAGAAAGAGTTTTGACCCATACATTATAGGAAGTTTTTTATCAGACATGACCTCCTCTATCACCTGTTGGCCTATAGCCCCTAAATTA
This sequence comes from Aspidapion aeneum, assembly GCA_963576565.1. Taxonomy (NCBI): domain Eukaryota; kingdom Metazoa; phylum Arthropoda; class Insecta; order Coleoptera; family Brentidae; genus Aspidapion; species Aspidapion aeneum. The sequence goes on from OY755044.1 coordinate 41,821,494, forward strand.
TGGGACACCCTGTATAGGTACTACGACATTATGTGTAGTTTTTTTTTCCTTTAAATATTTAAATTTAATTTATTTAACAGATATTTCAAATATAAAATCATTTATCGTCCTTTTATTTAATGTAAAGACAATATTTTTAAATGCACAATGCCTTAATTTTGCATAAAATTTAATTTGCATAAAGAAAATAGCTCTAAAAGCACATAAAATCCAATATAACAATAGGCGCGCTTTCTGCCCAGCACAAGTGGTGACGTAACAGCGAGTTTGACCTTGAACATCGATTGCATACAGATTTGGCCAACTGAGCAATCCTGTCTAGTGTATAATCGTTGGATGGTCACATCGTTCAAGACCCAGAATAGAGCCCGAGAAGAGCGATCTTCTCGGATAGTGCCTTTCAGCCTTAGAGTAATAATAATATAATGAGAAGAAGTAAACCGCGGCCCTGTGTAAGTTTTCCCTATTCGTGGCGGTCATTCCTGAAAACATAGCTGCGTCACTGGAATCATCTCGAAAAAACCACACTGGGCTGAATTTTCACAGTATTTTCAGAAACATAGCACTTCTTGTTTATTTTTACGTCCAACTAAGTTCTGTTTTACAAAAATAAAACTCAGCACACAGAAAAAAAAACACCAAAAATTCAATATACCGAGTCCGACGGCCAAGACAACACTGCATTTAATACAAACACATGTTACTGTCAGTGTCGACCTTAGAGCTTAGGAATATCTGGGCTAACCGTTCACGACTTGAGGACCCACCTAATTAAACTTGTTGCCATTATATAAGTGAAAAAATAATCTTTTGTTTAAAACTCGTAGACAATGATTGAGTAGAAATAAAACTTTGGACTTCCATTGTCTTTATCTGAGGGCACGGCACACAGAGGTCATTTTATTTTTTTTAGGAATTAATAAATAAAAATATCAATGTTCTCAAATAATTTATATTACGCCTTTATTTTTAATAAAACACCCCATAGTACAATATTATCAAACGTATTCATTTTTCAGATTCGAGTTAGCCATGGAAAAACAAAAAACCGTGAAAGACATTTATGACGTAAATATCGCGTTTGTTTTCGTTACAAGATCTTGAGTTGTTTGCATTGTGTATTGTTGTTTTCTGTGTAAAGTTTTTTAAATTTTGATATTGTTTGATTGGGGAGTAAGGTAAGAGCTTTAATATTTTAATAAAAAAATATATTTTATAGAATTGGGCAGCTATAAAAAATAGATATATGTTAGCTCATTCATTTTTCACAGCTTTTTTTAAATATACCATTTTTCAAAGGCTGCCAATGCCAATATTCGTAGATATTCGCCACACAAATAGTTTTAAAAATTCAGTTGCTTTGTTACTTTTTTGTAATTTACACTTTTGGGTGCCAAGAAGTGCCAAGACCTTAAAAAAACATTTTTTTTTAGGCATAATGTCATTACTTAGAAACAACTTATTTGACGTCTGGTGTGGGCAAAGCTCACTTACCGACAAAAATTCAGCTGTTTTTCAATTTGTAACAAGTGAACTCGATTTAGATGAAAATCGACATGAACAATATGATATGGTAGTACAAAAAATTCATAATTTTAATAGTAAAGTTACCACATTGTGGAAAAATTGCAATCGTTCTAGAAAAATTTTTGAAGCGTGGCATAGGCCGTGGCTTAATGAGTCTATAAATTTTATTGAACCACAAAATGTCTCTGAATTTAGTAGGGGCAGACCAGAAAAGCCTTTTGAAGAACTTGGCGAACAAAGAAAAAGACAAAAATTAATACCGCTCTTAGAAAATTATTCGGGCAGATATTGCATTTGCTCCTCAAAAAAGTCTACAGGCTGCTGGCCAACGAAATGCGTCACGTATAATTAAAGAAATAACTGAAAACTCACCGACAAGAGCAACAAAAATAAAAAAAATCATAGAGAAAAAAGAGGTCTTACCCGTTAAGTATTCAGGAAATGAAGCTCTTACTCTTTTTCTAGATTGTTCTCTTACCAAAAAATCTTATATTTTGATGCAACAGGGAGCAAAAGAGCACAATGCTCAAATTTATCCTAACTATCCGCGGCCATCGTCCACGAGATTTTGCAGACACATAAAACTGATTTTTGACAAGGAAACTCCTGAGTTATGTAAAAATGAAATTTCAAAACTATGAGAAGGCTGCTTCAATTACATGTATATATTTTTTTAACTGGAATTTGGTACACACTAAAATATGTTTACTTTATTTTAGGACTCGACGAAGATTTTATAAAACATCTTTTTATAATTTTAAGCACAATGTCATCCGGCTATGAAATTAATACAGAAGCATTTGCAGAGTACTGCAAAAAACTGCAACACTCTACATTCAGCTATACTCATGGTATTATATGCCAGCGAGTTTCCACCGAATACTCATTCATGGGCCAGAAATTATATAAGCAGTGCCACTTCCTGTAGGCATGTTTTCGGAAGAAGCGCTTGAGTGTCGCAACATAGACTTCAGAAAATATCGGGAATGTTACTCCAGGAAATTTTTAAGGGAGGAGACAATGAATGACGTATTTTCTAGGTTACTGCTTTCGTCTGATCCGCTGATATCATCTTTATCTAAATGTGTCGGTACTCGCTCAAATAAGAAACCCTTTTTAAAAGAGATTTTAGAGCTGCTCTATGAGCCCCAATTGCCAAATTATATCTCTGAGAAAGAAGACAGTAGCGATTCCGACTCCGACAATTTTGATGAGTAATGGTTTAAAAATAAGGTTTTAGTTACAGTTAAACCACCCTGTATATAAAATTTATAAAGTTATACTTAAAAAATATTATTTGCTTTAAAATCGAATACTTTTTTTTAATTAGAGTTTAATGGTAAAAAAATATAGGCTATTTACTACATACTAATTGCTATTTCTTAACACCCTGTCTAATAAAAACACACAAAATTGAGCAAAAAAGTATTAGCAAGTATCTTTAAGGCTACTACATCATTCTAAAACGGTTAAAACCCAAAATTTTCAAATTCGTATTTATTAACGCCTAATTTGCCATAAATGACCTCTGTGCGGCAGTGCCTCGCAAAGTTCGCGCTGCCGTAGGATCTTTTCTTGAAACATTTCAGCCCATATTTGACCTATCTAAAGCTCTACTTCGGAAAGAGCTACGAATCTCATACTTTGCACAGTCGTAGAACTTCATAGAGTTAACAACCCCTCCAAGTTTCATGGACTTCCATAGAGTAGTAAAGTAGTTACGAAATTTCAAAAAACGTCGAAATTGCCACTGACTTACTCACTCATGTATAGATCACCAAAATTCTACTGTACTTCCAGACCTACTATAAAGCTGAAATTTGGCGGACTGATAGAAATTATGACCAAACCCCTGGAAAAAATCAAAAAGCCCCAAAATTCTAATTTACTCCCCTCCCCTATATATGTAAAATTATTTAAAAGTAACATTACCCACTTCTAGCAATGCTAGAGAGCTGAGCTTTGGCAGCCTGATAGGAACTATAATAAAACTATAGGAAAAAATTATAACACCCCAAAATTCTAATTTACTTCCATATAAATGTAAAGTTATGTAAAAGTAACACTGCCCACTTCCAGAAACGCTAGAGAGCTGAGCTTTTTAAGACTGAAAGACACTATGATAAAACTATAGGAAAAATTTTAAAACACCAACATTTTAATTTACTTCCCTCTCCTATAATTGTAAATTTATATAAAAGTAACATTGCCCACTTCCAGAAACGCTAGAGAGCTGAGCTTTTTAAGACTGAAAGACACTATGATAAAACTATAGGAAAAATTTTAAAACACCAACATTTTAATTTACTTCCCTCCCCTATACATGTAAAGTTATTCAAAAGTAACATTGTCCACTTTTAGAAACGCTAGAGAGCTGAGCTTTGGAAGGCTGATGGCAGCTATGATAAAACCATGGGAAAAAATTAAAAGACCTTAAAATTTTAAGTAAGGCATTGCAAAAGTTTTGAACAATATTCCGCATATTTTACTATTTTAAAAATTAAATATTATCCAATTCCTTTAAAAAAGAAGTGAAATCATAACAAAAACATTTCATGTAAAAATAACCAAGTACGCGGCATTCCGTAAAAAGAATTGAGATAAAAGTAAAGTCAAGTTCTCCAATACAAATTTCAAAATGAAAGTAAGAAACTAGTTTGGAAATGTTTTTCTAAACTTGGCTATTACGGCTGTAAATGACTCAGGCACAGTGCTTAATTGAACATAAAGAAGATTGGCTGTAATAGCAAAGTTTAGAAAAACATTTTCAAGTAGTAAAAATCTTTCATTATCAAATTTGTATTGGAGAACATGGCCTTACTTTTATCTCAATTCTTTTTACGGAATGCCATTTTCGCATACTTGGCTCTTTTTTACATGAAATGTTCTTGTGTTGGTTTATTTTAAACAGGACGTTTCAGTAAGTAAGTATATCTAACCGTTTTCAAGTGTAAACTAAACAATCCAGTCTAAAGGCTACTACTTATACTACTTGTGCAGTCGGCCCGCCCCTTTTTTACCTTCCTAGCCCGCACAGCAACGGCTAGACAAGGTATTGTTTTCGACAAATTTTTTTTTTGAGATAACACCGAAAATGTGTTATTTGGGTGTATTTTGACCTACCCTAGCAATATCGTCGTGATGTCTGTCTGTGTTGTGTGTGTATGTATATCTGTCCGTAACGCGATAGTTCCTAAACCGCTTAACCGATTTACATGAAATTTTCAGGTAAAATAGTACTCGATACTGCAACGAGCTGATTAAATTTTAGTCAAAATTCGTGAATGCTAATGACAGTTTTTTGACAGTTAAAAAGTTTAAAAAATGCTAACTTTTTAATGGAACGTCACATCAATATGCGGTTTTCGGAAAATAGTAGCGCGGGGATATAGTCCAAGTAGCTCAAAACGAAACACGGCCCTGCTAACAGGAAATCCGTAATATGATGTCATACACCTGTTGCCACGTCCTGAAAAAATTGTGGGAAAAGCGGCCGTTCATAAATTATGTTGTCTAAATGAGTTTTTATCGCAGATTGTAATAAGAAATACACAGCATAAAACGACGCGACGCGGGCTAATAAGCGCATGACAAATTATCGCCCGGTTTAAATAGCCTAACCAACTCAAAGCACTAAAAATTTGGTAAGGTAAGAAGTTGAACCTTACTTATTATTTATAAAATTGTACAGAGGCAGAGGAGCCTGCAACAGCGGAAAAGCTACATTGTTTAGCAACAAATGAATGAATGACCGCCGAAACCGGGGTTACTACTTCTCTTTATATGTTATTACTCTGAGCTTTCAGCAGAAATTAAAAGCCCTTACTCGAGAAGAGTATGTGATCGGTCTTTCATTTTTACCATAATAAAAAAGTCATTAGTGAACCGATTTTTTAGAGTTTTGAAAAAAGCTGTAATTTTAAGACAAAAATTGTGTGGTGTGTGGTAGTTTTTTGTAGAGCTTTAAATTACCTTTCCACCGATGTCCCTTCTAGGTCCCTAGAGGTGGCCCTAATGTATAAAAAATAGTCGGGAAATATTGGTGCAAAAGCGCGTTTCAGTCAAATGCAAGCCGTCATATTTGACAGAATATAAAATAAACAAAACAAAAAATTAGCTCACGTTATTTAGAACGGTAGAGCATTTTAGTTTTTGAAGCATTTTTTCCACTTTTAAATTTATCATGAAAAAGTAAAATTTTGGTGTCTATGGGTACCCTCAGGACAATTTCGTAGGTTTTAAAGCATAACTCAATTTTTACCTTCCTAGCCCGCGCAGCAATGGCTAGAGAAGGTATTATTTTCGGCGAAAATTTTTTTTTGAGATAACGTTGAAAATGTGTTATTTGGGTGTATTTTGACCTATCTTAGCAATATCGTCGTGATGTCTGTCTGTGTGTGTGTGTGTGTGTGTGTATATCTGTCCGTAACACGATAGCTCCTAAACCACTAAACCGATTTTTCATAAAATTTTCAGGTAAAATAGTGTTCGACACTGTGTGTGTGTATATCTGTCCGTAACACGATAGCTCCTAAACCACTAAACCGATTTTCATAAAATTTTCAGGTAAAATAGTGTTCGACACTCTAACGAGCTGATTAGATTTTGGTAAAAATCCAGTAATTCTAATGACGGTTTTTTGACAATTAAAATTTTTAAAAATGCTGACTTTTTAACGGAGCATCGCATCAGTATGCGTTTTTCGGAATATAGTAGTATAGTATACATTTTGCTTAATAATTTGCGTTTTAACGAAAAACTTCGTAGGAGCTTTAGTTTCTGAGATATTTACAAAAAACCGTTTTCAAGGCTTATATATGAATTGTGCACAAAAACATTAAATATGCAAGTGATTAATAGTTTTTATAAAAGTAAGGTCATTTAGAAAGATTAGGTTTTGAAATAAAAAAGTTATGAATTTTCCAGAATTATCCTGTTTTTCAAGTTTGAGCCGCCATATTGTATTTGGCATGAATTTGACAGATGTCCAATTACACGTAGATTTAGTGTTGTTCTGGTAAATATACGCTTTAATCCATCAGTAATGTTTGGACAATGGTTTTTGTCTTCATCAGACCTTCAGACTAGATTTAATGTACAATCTAGTCTGAAGGTCTGATGAAGACAAAAACCATTGTCGAAACGTTACTGATGGATTAGATTAATATTTACCAGAACAACAGTGTCCTTATTCCCACCAAATCTACGTGTAGTTGAATTGCAACGATGTGATATTTTTACCAAAAGATGTCCAATAAGTGGAATTGTTTTCTCAAAGGTAAGGGCTTTTAACCCCTGGGGGTCGATTTTTGTTAATTAACTTTCCGATCGTTTTGGCCGACTAAAAAATTTTAGCCTCAAGATTTAACCTGATGCCCGGCAACGCCGCCGGTCTAGACTCCACAGCACCCCTTGGCAGTGGCGATGAATCGCGTGGAGGGTCGTCGCACAGTGGGACCAATTGTTATAATTTAGCAGTTTTGTATTACAAGATTAAGGGGTAGTAAATCCTCAAAATTTTAGCTACCGATGTACCGGGTGTCCTATAAAAACATTTCATATTTAAAATGCAGCTAAATATTTGACCAGGTATTGATTTAAAATTTTTTTAAATATATGTAAAGTAAATAAGTTTTTCAATCGAACTAAACAAAAATGATCGCAAATATAAAATAAAGATTATTTCAAATACTACCTAACCAATTTTATTGAAATTTGGCATACATGTTTTATAAGCCCTTGTTAAGGCGATTTTTTTACGCTATGACATGTGCAAGTCAGGCTGAACCAGCGAAGCCGGCTATTGTTATTTTTTTAGGTTAGTTATTAATCAATTGGAATAAGAAACCGATACCTTCCTTAAGGCTGTAAATGCAAATAAAGATTAATACGGCTTTTTTTAAAATTCAAGATGGCTACTATACGCTAAAACTATACAACTTATTTGTTTTAATTGACGGAACATTTATATTTAATTTGGTTACACGGTTACAAAACTACTAATTTAAAAAGGCAGTCATTAAAACAAAATTAAAGAGAATGTCACATACTTGGATTTATATAACGATACTCTTTTTAAAAATAATTCCGCATTTTTAGATTATTTATAGTTTTTACCTGATAGCTTTGGCTGGGATGTGGGTATAATTGTTTTTTTCCTTTAAAATCGGTTTAATTTTAAATTTAATCACTGCTCCAAAGTCAAACTCTTAAGGCAATCCAAATATAAAATAAAAATAACTCCATTTTGATGGTTATATTGTTATATTAGTGAAAATGCAAACATCTACTTAATTAAAGTTTTTTTTAAATAATATCTAACCAAACCACTTTTAATTAATGTTTTAGTACAGTTATTCCTTAACCCCCATTCTTTATGTACAATTTGTACGAAAAAATAATAAAGATTTGATGTAATTTGAAAAATAATATTTATGTTTACAAATACTTGTCTACTTTTTAAAACTATCGGTCATTTTTCATATGTATGAAATAATGTCTAAAGTAGTAAACACTTGTTTAATGGACTAATTAGGTCAAAAGTCATAAACCTAACCGAACCAATGCAAAAAAAGGGCGGACATTTGTAGCCTAGCCTACAATTAGTACCTAGACTATTGCGCCACCGAGGGGAGCGACTTGTCCGTTCATTTAATAGGTTTAATTTTTAGATCGGAAAAAGATTTAAGTAATGGAATATATAAGGAAACTCGTACAAGGGGGACGAGTGTGATATAGTTTAGGTAGGCTAGATTAGTTTACTGAAGATGGGCTCCACCTGCTAGTACCTAAAATAAGTATTGCAAAAAAATACAAATAATAAGAATTTTCTTTCTTCATACCCTCCCACCCACCCATTAACCTTATTGTGCACATGACAGAAAATATTCAATGAAAAAAATGTCGCCGCGTACAAAAATTTGAGAAAAATTAGGCACTATTAGAAAAAAAAATCGTTTGTTTAGCACGCTCTTCCACTCAGACCCATATTTACAGGGTGTTCAATAGCATAATTTTAGTATTAAATTTCTTGAGTGATTTTTAAGACAAAAAGTTCATATAAACATAGGTCTACAAACGCTTAGTTTTCGAGATAATATTTTTTGTTTATTTTGATATAGCCGCCATGTCATACCGAAGCATTTTTTATTTTGATGATAGCAGTCTTTGGCGCAAAAGCTTTTTTATAAACGGTTAGAGATGCGAAAAAATTGCAAGAGACAACAAAATTTGCAAACGAAACAAGGATTTTATTTCTTGTTTTAGAATCTACCAGTGGCTTACAACAAAAAAATATCCCAGGGAAAAAGTGACATGAGCCCTGAAAAAGTATAACCTTCTAGATTTTTACTATCGTATGATATGTCTTATAGTGTAATGACACCAGCTAAATATATGTGTTAAATTTGAGCTGCATATCTCAAAAACTGCACGAGCTATAAAGAAAAAACTAAAAAATATATGAAATTAAAACTGTCTATGTTTATATAAACTTTTTGACTTACAATAACTTAAACACCTTGTATAAATAAAAAATTGTATATGATCCGATTTGAATTAGAAACTCAGTACAAAAAAAAACTGTATACTAAGTAAAACATACATAAGTTTGAAACACATATTTAAGTCCTACAAGTTTCTTAAAACATTGTTGCAACTCTTGTCTTATTTTGGAACACAAGTTCCACAACGGCACATAATGTTTCTTCTTTTTAAAAACATTTTTTGTATTAGAAGAGGACACTGATCTATCTTTTATATTTAACCATAAAGATTTCGTTGAGCCTTTACTTATGAAAAATAAAAACGTGATCTGGTTTATTTAGGAAAATACCTGTTATGTTTGATCGTGGACACATTCTCCTACGCAAATGCAAAAGTGACTTTTACAAAGTTATGGCAGAAGTGTAAACTTCAACAAGGCGAAATTAATAATACTGGCCTTCATCTGCATCATCATGTCGCTCGCTGAATGTTCCCCTCACAGTCGACTCGAGCCGACTTCACCCGAATGAGCGTTACTTTGCAAAGCCTGACGGCTCAGTTTAATTCAGTACCCACAAAAACTGCTAAACGCGCCTAAAGAAGTTTACACTTCAAAAATCTTCAGTCCTTATGATATCAGACGGGGGGCAGATTGTGGTAGGTTTGTTGTGAGGGGGCTGGTTATGGGGGAGGGGAATATCTCACTTTACCCCTTCCCATAGAAATACAGGCAGTTATACTTTTTATGTAGGAATCTATCTGTATATTATTATTAAACTACAAAAACAGCAATTAAAGTAAAACGATGTTTTCTTTTTCTAGGAGAGCTTATTTTTTATAATGAATCACTTAATTATGTCACTAAAATTCTAGAAAAAACAGAGAAGGAAGGCCTAGTCCGCATGTTATTTGTGGACTTGGTCGGCGCCCCTGATAGATTATGTTCATTTCGTTTGAAAGGGGCTAATTTTGATCTTAGAGGGCTTACCCCCTTCCCCAAGCTACTTCCTTGGCGTATAAACATACATTTATTCCATTCTTTCAAAAAATGTTGGTTTTGTTAATATTTAGTATTACCAAGAAAAATTGCATTTGGATATCTGATTTGGCCCACTGTGCAACGCTACCGTCAGTCAGTTCTGCATTTCACAACAAAAAATAAGCTTGATAAAGACAAAAGTGGGTTAGGATTGCATTTTTCTGGAAATGTTTATTTTAATTTATAATTTATATTCAACTAATTTATATTTATGTTCAACGTTCGATAGTTTTGGTTTTGTAGCTGTTGTGCGATATGTTCAATCGTAAGTAAAGGCATAGCTAAATTATTTCCTGTGCGTAAAATACCAGTAAAAACTGTAGGAATCAAGAAAATTTCAGCTTAAGTTGGTCTTGAGACTCAGGCCTTAAAATTAAAAAAAACTTTTGTTTGCATACCTAAGTAGTACTTTTTAAAAATAATTAGTGCTGGAAAATTTGCATCTTCTTGAAAAATATTAGTTTTTAATATAGGATTTTTTTTGTTACAGGTTACTTATGTGTCTACAACAACAACAAACTTCTCTAGCTTGCAAGCAATACCTATCATCTGCTATGTTGGTCCAAATAAAAAACTTGTTGCAGAGAAATAAACATCCTTCGAGACCAGTAGATCCCACCCAAATCTCTTTTGTGATTTATTCAATTATAGTAATGTAACTATGAGAATGTGAAATAGAATACAATGAATACTATTCATAAGAAAAGTGCGTAAAGTGATTACATTTCCACAAACAAAAACAGTTGAGCAATATGAAGTGAAGTTCAGTTTCATAATAGTTTGTGAGAAATAGATACCAGGCACATATATAAGGAGGGGGGCACTGGAGGGACATTTCCCCCCTATTTGAACAAGTTTTTATTATGAAATTTTAGTGTTGGGCACTTCACTACTAAAATGTTCTGTATTCAGTGGACTTGCCTCTGGCAAGCATTTCTGCCTACCCTGTCCAAAACACCATGCACCGTCACTGAGAAACAACACAGGACTTTCTATATGGGAGTATCCCCCCAGAAAGAAAAGCTATCTACATGCCTGCTACATACTTTGAGTCACTGGCGTACATAGAAAAAAGTTTCGGGGTGGGCCCTAGGCAGTTTGGGGGGGGGGGGGGCCCGAGGCCCCATGAGGCCGTATTTTATGCTATTTTATGTTTGTATTCAGGAAATATGTGGAAAATATCTAAAAAAATCTTAGATTCGGGGGGGGGGCGCCCCCCCCTTATATACGCCACTGCTTTGAGTACATGTTTTATAGAACATTTTTTGTTCAGTTCTTCAAAAGGATAATTATTCAGTAAAATTTTCTTGAAAATATTTTTGAACAAATTTCTGTTCCCATGTTCTAAAAAAATGTAAAATCTAAATTTTAAAAACTATTTTTCTATAATCACCAAAAACAGTTGTTGATTTTAAGTAAGCACTGTAGAGTGGTTATTTTAATTTAAAAAAATAAAGTACCTTATGATGTTTCTTCAATAATTAATTCACTTTTTATTTTAAAAAACATTTTGTTCAAAAGGATAATTATTCAATAAAATTTCCTTCAAAGAGAAAATTGTTCAAAAACATTTTCTTCAAATAGAAATTTGTTTGCACAAATTTCCATTTAAAGAAAATGTTTTTCGAGAAATTTCCATCCATGGAAAATGTTTTAGGAGAAAATGATTTAGAAGAATTTTCCATTTGAACATATTTTTACTCAAATGTTACAAAAACTGTAAAATCTTAATTTTAAAATTTATTTTAGCTCACACTACTACTATAGGGGAGAGTGGGGCACATTCGGCATATTCGGATTTGAGCGAGAAATTTGGCGAAACAGTATATTATTTTAAAAAAATGATGTAAATTATTGAAAATGTGTTCCATTGCGAATTTGTTTTGAATAACAAAAAATTAGTTGTATAGGTAAAAATATATTTTTTTAAAGAATATAATTTTTTTGACATTTGGCTGAAAGTGCCCCCCTGGGTGGGCAGTTTCGGCTATGGGATGGGGAACATTCAGCCATGTATTTTAAAAAATATAGGACAACAAAAAGCAAGGATAAAAATGTAGAAACTTATATTTAGAATATAAAACGTTATGCTAACGGGTAACTTAAAATATTAAACGTATTAATGCTGATCTTAACCTAGTCTAACTTAAGTTAATTCAACGTACATTCATTAAACCAAAACCAACATTAAACTTGTAAATATTGGCTGCTCTGGTAGTACCTTGAGCCATCGGAACAGGCAAAATGGCAACAATATCATTTGCCTTTACCAAAGCAGTGTCATCGACATCAGGAAATGCAAAAATATTTGACGATCCCTTCCTTCGCAATAAAGATATTTCAAAATCTTGATCTTCGTTGCCGGCAGGTAAGACCTGGACTTTTCCAATATAATAAATTTCTGATTTTGCAACGACAAATTTGACAAGGACAAAATTTCCAACAGCAATGGTATCCTCTTCAGAAATTCTTGCTAGGTCTTCAAAGACCTCTTCGTCATCGGACGACTCATTGTACTCTATATCAAAGCTCGATTCACTCGATCAGTCGCAATATGAGACTCGTGGTTGTCTATAATGAGAAGTACTTTATTGTTAACGGAACATTTTACTTGATTTGCAAAATGTTCAATAACTTTTGGAAAAAGTTCTTTTGTCATCCATCCATTTTTGTTGCCAAGAGCTATTGCGGATGTGGGAAATTCGTCCCCTAAATACTCCTCAGGGTTTCTTAATCTGGGGTAAATAAATACCGGTGGAACTGCAACTCCGGATGCGCTTATCATTCCAACAAATGTGACAAGCTCACCTCTTTCTTGTGACGCTGCATGAGCAACTTGTTTTTGTCCTTTTGGAGCAACTACCTTAACTGGGGTCATAACAGTAATCAAGCCAGTTTCGTCCAAATTATAAATTTGATCAGCTTTAAATTTATATTTTTCAAGGACTGCACCATACTTATCAAAAAAATCATTCACAATCGGTGTATTAAGAGCCATTGCCCAGCTTCGACTTGTATTTTCTGGTTTCCGAAGGGCCAATTGATTTTTGTGCCGTGCCATAAAACTGGGCAACCAATCACGACCTAAAAAAAATTATATAATGTAACAAAAAATATCACACACAAGTATGCAAATTAAACGCTTTGGAGATATTTTCGGTTTAGATGTTTTTAGAAGCTCTCGTGACACACAGACATAACTACATATACACAGACCTATATCAGGACAAATCGCCCATTTAGGTGAAAACACGTAAATATCACATTTTCGGTGTTTTCTCAAAAATAAAAATTTTGACGAAAACAATACCTTCCCTATCCAAAAAGGTAAAAAACAAACCTGCAATTATGTTCTCTTCCCATGATGTAGGTAACTTAATGGTCTTATTTGCCTTTGCAAATTCGTAAGCTAGAGCTCTTATGTCTTTATAGTTCAGTCCATAGTTTAAATTGCAACATGATATTATGTATGTGACCAATTCATTTTCTTGTGTGAAATTAAATACTTGGTGAGCGGTATACTTGTTGGAGAAAACTGGCGTATCTGATTGGTCGCTTTCATTGCCAGAGTCTTCCAAACTACGCAGCAGCTCTTTCTTCGTGTTGTGCTCAAGTAACTTTTTAATTCGTGACTGAAGAGTTTGACGTTTCACTTGGTATTCTTGCGCTGCCTGATATTGGCTTAGGCGTTTGGACAAAATGGCTTTAATGGCTTCCTTGACATGTAGTTCGCTAATATTTGAGCGATTTGTTTTTCTGGTGCGTTTTCTCGGCATCTGCAAAGAGAAGTAAGTAAAAGTACCTAAACTAATTTGCTCTTTACCTTTTATAACCTTTACCTAAAATAATTTTTTTTCATGTGAGAACTTACTTTCTAAGCAAAAAGGTCTAAGGTGGTAAGGTGGGCACCATTCGGCTACAGCCGAAACATGACCACCTCAGATAGCCGAATGTTCCCCACCGGACAAAAATAAGTTTTTGGTAATAAGAAACTTCTGAAGGAATATTTTAAGGTTATGATTCTCATACCGTTAAACATTATAATAACTTAATAATATTATGTTAAACAATCATGTCAATCGAGCAAATATTACGAAAGTTGTATCAAAAAACGTAAAGCACTAAAATCTTACCTTATTACATTAAAAACACAATTTTTTCACACGTGCTTTTTATTCAACCGCGCACCATAAATGTCCATTGCCCGACTGTAAACAACCGAGAAGTGACATATTGCGTAATAGATTGGCGCTAAATTCAAAATGGTTCAGGAAATAATGCCTGTAGCCGAATGTGCCCACAGGCCGAATGTGCCCCACTCTCCCCTACTATAGTAGTGTGAGCTATGTTGATTTTTTTGAGAAAAAAAAAAGTTTCTCTGAGATTTTCAGTGAAAATATGTCGTGTGTGATCTCAAACGAAAGGTAATTGAGTCTGGAGTTAAACAAAATACATTTTAGTTTAAAAAAAGGGTGGGGGTAGATTTCAAAAATTAGAGTTTAAGTCAAAACATGGCTTGTGTGGTATCAAACGAAAGGTAATTGAGTATGGAGTTGAATAAAATATATTTCAGTTTTTAGTTATATTAGCTCACATGTACACTATAACTATAGTACCTAGTGTGAGCTTAGGTACCCATATATTGGCAGAGTATTTTTATAATCACCAAAAACACATAAAAAAATAAAGTACCTTATTAATTAAGATTCTAAATCAATAATTAAATTTAAAAAAAACATTTTCTTCAAAAGGATAATCATTCAATAAAATTTTCTATATACAGAAAATTGTTCAAAAACATTTTCTTCGATTAGAAGTTTGTTCGAACAAACATTTACTTCGATTAGAAGTTTGTTCGAACAAATTTCCATTTTAAAAAAAATGTTTTTGAACGAATTTTCGTTGAAGGAAAATGTATTTCAAATAATAATAACATATTTGTTACAAAAAATGTAAAATTTTTACATAACTTTTTTTTCTATAGTAACCAAAAACTTGTTTTTGATTTAAAATAAAGGACTGAAAAGTCATTATTCAGTGACCCAAAAAAAAACTACCTACTGCATAAGGTTTCTAAATAATTTATTAACAAAAAAAAATTGAATTATATTATACAAGTAAATAATAATTTATTCTAGCACTGTCGATACAATGATTCTTCTCATCTCATCTCATCTTCATGGATAGTATAGGTATGCAAAGTTAAATTTAAAAAAATACAAAAAATGGATATATAGGTATACCTATGTCACAGGCTTGTAGTAATAAATAATGATTTTAGTTGTGGGGGTTGCTATAGTCTATAGTTAAAAAAGCTATAGTAAGTACCTAAGCAGATAGTGTAACTATAACCCTGCCAAATTAAATTAACAAAATAAGCACCTATTAAAAATTGGTAAACTAACCATGTATAACATGGGCGTAGTCAGGGTCTAACTCAGGGTGGGGCAAAAAAGCAAAAAATTTTATAGCTCCCCTTTAATTCTTGTATTACTAATGGATCGTTCATACTCGTCTTTTGTCTAGTCTTTTGTCTTGGTTTAGTCATATGTCTTGTCATAAGAAAGTTAAAACCACTGTTTCTTATGGGAGTGTTCATACAATGTTTTTGCTTTTGTTTTTGATTAGTCTTTGTCTTAAGAGTTGCCAACTTTCAATCCTTAGGACAACGACTAAGACGAGTGATATTTGTTGTTTTTTTTTACAGGGCGTCCGAAGAGCGCAAGCGGGCGGCCGAAATTTTGAATAGGGCTGTCTAACAAAACATATGATCAAATCCAAGATGTCTTCCATAGGACAAACAAACCGATTTCCCATAAGCCGTAATGTTAACAAAAACGTAAATTTTACAAAAACGACAAGAGCTTTAGTCTCAAAAATTAATTAGTTTTAAGAACAGATCCTTTGTGCATATGGGAAAAATGCGTTTTTCTTAAAAATAATAAACTAAAGCGAGAAAATCTGAAATAAAAGGGACCATGTTTCAAATAAGTGGGTTATGTTTTTGTTTATTTTGTTTTTTTTTTTAACTTTTTTTCTAGTTTTTTCACTTATTTTGAATTATTACATGGGCGCACCAAGGGGGCGGAGGGCTAGGGGCCCGGACCCCCCCAAACCACATATTTTTTTAGATATTTTCCATATATTTCATGAATAAACAGCAAAAATAGCATAAAGTACAACATCATGAGACCTCTGGGGGCCCCCCAAAGGTATCGGGCCCCCAAAGGTTTTTCTATTCTATAGCGTTAAACTAAGGCTATAGAATAGGCTAAGGGGGGTCGATTTTTGTAGATTAGACCACCGATCGTTTTTAGCCAGCTAAAATTTTTAGCCATATAAAATTGAGCTGCATTGAGTTCAACTAGAACTGGCAAAATATCGTGGAAGGTTTCTGCTCAATATTTTGAACCAAAAAGGCAAAACAACCTTAGATATTAGTAAACACAACATTCTAGAGCTAATTTTCTTACGAATTTCATTCTATGAAGGAAACAAAAACCGTTTTCCGACACGAATTGTACTTCGAATTTATTTCTCAGTGTTCATACAAGTCAGTGATCGCGAGCCGCAGTGTTGTCAGTGCAGCTTGGTAGAATTCTTTCACTTATTTCAGAAAATCGAGTTCGCCGTGATTTTTATGACGCTTACTTTGACAGAAGTATGAAGCAATTTCACAATAAACAACCAGAATTTTTTTAAAATTATATTACTAGTTATAAAAAAATGATAAGTTGATTTCTCACACGTGCGGATATGGTGTTCTGTGGGGCGGATTATTATCCCAGAGAGGGGCTCCATTTCTTTTAAATACGCCTCTCACAAAAGACAAGAAGATTTGGATAGCTGTACTTGGATAACCTCTGTGGTTCTACACGAAGCCTCACCTATAAAATCTCCTGATGATATAAGAAGAAAAACATAGTATACAAAGTTTTCCATCCCAGAGGGGCTCCATTCCTTTTAAATATGCCCCTCACAAAAGACGAGAAGATATGAATCTACATAGTCTTGAAGCTTCACTCATAAAATCTCCTGATGAAATATGAAAAGAAACATACCTACCTATAGTTAGTATACAAAGTTAAAATCATCATAAAAATTCAAAATAATGGATATGTATAGGGGAACATCCTTAAATTATGCAACGCAAAAATTCAGGATTTTTAACTCCCCCTCGTAACGCATTTTCAAGAAAAAACACATTAAAAAAACATTGTGTGTAATCATGACGCAAAGCCAACCTCCCCCCTTGAGTGTTTATATTCCTTAAATAAAACATTTCAATAATATTGGTGTTCTTTGGATGGTTATACATCATGGGCGTAGTCAGGGTGGGGCACTTACCCCACCCTGCCTTGTAACCTGCACCATCCTGGCTTTAGCTCATTTAGTAATATAAGAATTAAAGGGGACCTATAAAATTTTTTGCTTTTTTGCCCCACCCTGAGTGAGACCCTGACTACACCCATGTTAATATACATGGTTAGTTTACCAATTTTTATTAGGTGCTTATTTTGTTAATTTAATTTGGCAGGGTTATAGTTACACTACCTGCTTATAGGTACTTACTATAGCTTTTTTAACTATAGACTATAGCAACCCCCACAACTAAAATCATTATTTATTGCTACAAGCCTGTGACAGGTACCTAGGTATATCCATTTTTTGTATTTTTTTAAATTTAACTTTGCATACCTATACTATCCATGAAAATGAGATGAGATGAGAAGAATTATTGATTCGACAGTGCTTGAATAAATTATTATTTACTTAATATAATTCAATTTTTTTTTGTTAATAAATTATTTAGAAACCTTATGCATTAGGTACTTTTTTTCACTTTTATTGGGTCACTGAATAATGACTTTTCAGTCCTTTATTTTAAATCAAAAACTTTGAGTTATTGGTTATTATAGAAAAAAAAGTTATGTAAAAATTTTACATTTTTTGTAACAAATATGTTCTAATGAAAAATTAGTTCAAAAACATTTTCTTTAAATGGAAATTTGTTCGAACAAACTTCTAATCGAAGAAAATGTTTTTGAACAATTTTCTGTATATAGAAAATTTTATTGAATGCTTATCCTTTTGAAGAAAATGTTTTTTTAAATTTAATTATTGATTTAGAATCTTAATAAGCTCCTTTATTTTTTTTATGTGTTTTTGGTGATTATAAAAATATTCTGCCAATATATGGGTAGCTAAGCTCACACTAGGTACTATAGTTATAGTGTACGTGTGAGCTAATATAACTAAAAACTGAAATATATTTTATTCAACTCGACTCAATTACCTTTCGTTTGATACCACACAAGCCATGTTTTGACTTAAACTCTAATTTTTGAAATCTACCCCCACCTTTTTTTTTTTTAAACCAAAATGTATTTTGTTTAACACCAGACTCAATTACCTTTCGTTTGAGATCACACACGACATATTTTCACTTAAACTCTCAGAGCAACTTTTTTTTCTCAAACAAATCAACATAGCTCACACTACTATGGTATAGTAGTAGTGTGAGCTAAAATAAATTTTAAAATTAAGATTTTACAGTTTTTGTAACATTTGAATAAAAATATGTTTAAATGGAAAATTCTTCTGAAACATTTTCCTTGGATGGAAATTTCTCGAAAAACATTTTCTTTAAATGGAAATTTGTGCAAACAAATTTCTATTTGAAGAAAATGTTTTTGAACAATTTTCTCTTTGATGGAAATTTTATTAAATAATTATCCTTTTGAACAAAATGTTTTTTAAAATAAAAAGTGAATTAATTATTGAAGAAACTTCATAAGGTACTTTATTTTTTTAAATTAAAATAACGACTATACAGTGCTTAATTAAAATCAACAACTGTTTTTGGTGATTATAGAAAAATAGTTTTTAAAATTAAGATTTTACATTTTTTTAGAACATGGGGCATGTTCGAAGCATTTTTTGACATTTGAGTAAAAATATGTATGTAGTAATTATTTTTGTTAACCCTTATAGAAAAGAGTGCTTTAAAATTAATTTTATTGTTTAAATGGAAAATTGTATGAAATCATTTAGTGCTAAACATTTTCTTTGAACAGAAATTTGTTCAAAAATATACAAGAAAATTTTACTGAATAATTATCGTTCTGAAGAACTGAACAAAAAATGTTCTGTAAAACATGTACTCAAAGTATGTAGCAGGCATGTAGATAGCTTTTCTTTCTGGGGGGATACTCCCATATAGAAAGTCCTGTGTAGTTTCTCAGTGACGGTGCATGATGTTTTGGACAGGGTAGGCAGAAATGCTTGCCGGAGGCAAGTCCACTGAATACAGAACATATTAGTAGTGAAGTGCCCAACACTAAAATTTCATAATAAAAACTTGTTCAAGGAGGGGGGAAATGTCCCCCCAGTGCCCCCCCTCCTTATATATGTGCCTGGTATCTATTTCTCACAAACTATTATGAAACTGAACTTCACTTCATATTGCTCAACTGTTTTTGTTTGTGGAAATGTAATCACTTTACACACTTTTCTTATGAATAATATTATTTTTAATAATAATTAACAAATAATATTTGATAATACATTGTATTCTATTTCACATTCACATAGTTACATTACAAGAGATTTGGGTGGCATCTACTGGTCTCGAAGGATGTTTATTTCTCTGCAACAAGTTTTTTATTTGGACCAACATAGCAGATGATAGGTATTGCTTGCAAGCTTGAGAAGTTTGTTGTTGTTGTAGACACATAAGTAACCTGTAACAAAAAAAATCCTATATTAAAAACTAATATTTTTCAAGAAGATGCAAATTTTCCAGCACTAATTATTTTTAAAAAGTACTAGGTATGCAAACAAAAGTTTTTAAAATTTTAGGGCCTGAGTCTCAAGACCACCTTAAGCTGAAATTTTGTGATTCCTACAGTTTTTACTAGTATTTTACGCACAGGAAATAATTTAGCTATGCCTTTAAAAATATTTCCAAGTGAAAAAAAATATATTTTTTTGGCAAAGGAGCTTGTTAGCGAAATTACTAGACAAAACTAGACTAAAACTTACGTTTGAACAAATCGCACAACAGCTACAAAACCAAAACTATCGAACGTTGAACATGAATAATAAATTAGTTGACTATAAACATTAAATTCCTAACCAACTTTATAACACCAAGCTTATTTTTTGTTGTGAAATGCAGTCTGACGGACAAGACGCTAGCCCTACCAAGTCCACTTCCAATCCCTGACTTCGCATGCGTAGATCTACCAATATTATTTACCTCATGTATTAGAATAGATGTACAGGGTGATTTTCACTTGAATGATTCTAACCACATGAAAATAGAAAGTTTCAAAAACCTAACCTAACGAAACCTAATCAGATCTAACCGAACCGAACCAATATTAAAAAAAAAACTTTCCTGACTTCCTCCCCGGGATCCTAGAGGATGTGAATCCGAACCGGACCGAACCGAACCTATCCAAACCTAACCCTACCCAACTAAACCTAATTAGCAGTACGTGTTGTAGTTTGGTTAGGTTAGGTTTGGTTCAGTTTAGTTAGGTTCCTTTCGGATTCACATCCTCTAGGATCCCGGGTAGGAAGTCAGGAAAGTTTTTTTTTTTAAAAAAATAATTTCCTTTGGTTCGGTTCGGTTAGATTTGATTAGGTTTTTGAAACTTTCTATTTTCATGTGGTTACAATCATTCAAGTGAAAATCACCCTGTATATAATAAGGTAAATAATATTGGTAGATCTGCGCATGCGAAGTCAGGGATTGAAAGTGGACTTGGTAGCGCTAGCGTCTTGTGTCTGACAAGGCTTAGATGACGTAGCAACAGGCACAGTGGGCCTAATCAGATATCCAATGCAATTTTTCTTGGTAAAACTAGATATTACCAAAACCAAAATTTTTTGAAAGAATGGAATGAATGTATGTTTATACGCCAAGGAAGTAGTTTGGGTGAGGGAGGGTAAGCCCTCTAAGATCAAAATTAGCCCCCTTCAAACGAAATGAACATATTCTATCATGGGCGCTGACCAAGTCCACAAATAACATGCAGACTAGGCCTTCCTGCTCTGTTTTTTCTAGAATTTTAGTGACATAATGAAGTGACTCATTACAAAAAAATAAGCTACCCTAGAAAAAGAAAACATCATTATACTTTAATTGCTGTTTTTGTAGTTTAATAATAATATACAAATAGATTCCTACATAAAAAGTATAACTGCTTGTATTTCTATGAGAAGGGGTAAAGTGAGATATTCCCCTCCCCCCATAACCAGCCCACTCACAACAAACCTACCACAATCTGCCCCCCGTCCGATATCATAAGGACTGAAGATTTTTGAAGTGTAAACTTCTTTAGGCGCGTTTAGCAGTTTTTGTGGGTACTGAATTGAACTGAGCCGTCAGGCTCGGCAATGTAACGCTCATTCGGGTGAAGTCGACTCGAGTGGACTGTGAAAGGAAAATTCGGCGAGCGACATGATGATGCAGATGAAGGCCAGTATTATTAATTTCGCCTTGTTGAAGTTTACACTTCTGCCGTGTGGTTTTAAGCACACACAATAATTTTTTATTTAATGATATGAAATAACTTTGTAAAACTCACTTTTGCATTTGGGTAGGGGAATCAGACATAACAGGTATTTTCCTAAATAAACCAGATCACGTTTTTATTTTCCATAAGTAAAGGCTCAACGAAATCTTTATGGTGAAATATAAAGGATAGATGAGAGTGTCCTCTTCTAATACAAAAAACGTTTTTAAAAAGAAGAAAAATTCTGTGCTGTTCAGGAACTTGTGTTCTAAAATAAGACAAGAGTTGCAACAATGTCTTAAGAAACTTGTAGGACTTAAATATGTGTTTCAAACTTATGTATGTACTATGTTTTACTTAGTACACAGTTTTTTTTTGTACTGAATTTCTTATTTAAATCGGATCATATACAATTTTTTATTTATACAAGGTGCTTAAGTAATTGTAAGTCAAAAAATTTATATAAACATAGACACGCAAACGCTTAGTTTTCGAGATACAGGGTGGCAATATTTCATATATTTTTTAGTTTTTTGTTTATAGCTCGTGCAGTTTTTGAGATATGCAGCTCAAATTTAACACATATATTTAGCTGTTGTCATTATACACTATAAGACATGCCAAACGATAGTAAAAATCTAGAAGGTTATACTTTTTCAGGGCTCATGTCACCTTTTTCCTGGGATATTTTTTGTTGTAAGCAACTGGTAGATTCTAAAACAACAAACAAAATCCTTGTTTCGTTTGCAAACTTTTTTGTCTCTTGCAATTTTTTCGCATCTCTAACCGTTTAAAAAAAAGCTTTTGCGCCAAAGCTAGCATCAAAATAAAAAATGCTTCGGTATGGCATGGCGGCTATATCAAAATAAACAAAAAATATTATCTCGAAAACTAAGGGTTTGTAGACCTATGTTTATATGAACTTTGTGTCTTAAAATCACTCAAGAAATTTAATACTAAAATTATGTTATGGAACACCCTGTATATATGGGTCTGAGTGGAAGAGCGTGCTAAACAAACGGTTTTTTTTTCTAATAGAGCCTAATTTTTCTCAAATTTTTGTACGCGGTGACATTTTTTTATTTGAATATTTTCTGTAATGTGCACAATAAGGTTAATGGGTGGGTGGGAGGTTAGGAGAAAGAAAATTCTTATTATTTGTATTTTTTGCAATACTTATTTTAGGTACTAGCAGATGGAGCCCATCTTCAGTAAACTAATCTAGCCTACCTAAACTATATCACACTCGTCCCCCTTGTACGAGTTTCCTTATATCTTCCATTACTTAAATCTTTTTCCGATCTAAAAATTAAAACTATCAAATGAACGGACGGTGGTGCAATAGTCTAGGTACTAATTGTAGGCTAGGCTACAAATGTCCGCACTTTTTTTGCATTGGTTCGGTTAGGTTTATCACTTTCGACAAGTCCATTAAACAAGTGTTTACTACTTTAGACATTATTTCATACATATGAAAGATGACCGATAGTTTTAAATAGTAGACAAGTATTAGTAAAAATTGTACATAACGAATGGGGGTTAAGGAATAACTGTACTAAAACATTAATTAAAAGTGGTTTGGTTAGTTATTATTAAAAAAAACTTTAATTAAGTACATGTTTGCATTTTCACGAATATAACAATATAACCATCAAAATGGAGTTATTTTTATTTTATATTTGGATTGCCTTAAAAGTTCGACTTTTAAGTAGTGATTAAATTTATAATTAAACCGATTTTAAAGGAAAAAACAATTGTACCCACATCCCAGCCAAAGCTATCAGGTAAAAACTATAAATAATCTAAAACTGCGGAATTATTTTTAAAAAGAGTATCGTTATATTAATCCAAGTATGTGACATTCTTTTTAATTTTTTTTTTAATGACTGCCTTTTTAAATTAGTAGTTTTGTAACCGTGTAACCAAATTAAATATAAATGTTCCGTCAATTAAAACAAATAATTTGTATAGTTTCAGCGTATAGTAGCCATCTTGAATTTTAAAAAAAGCCGTATTAATCTTTATTTGCATTTACAACCTTAAGGAAGGTATCGGTTTCTTATTCCAATTGATTAATAACTAACCTAAAAAAATAACAATAGCCGGCTTCGCTGGTTCGGCCTGACTTGCACATGTCATAGCGTAAAAAAATCGCCTTAACAAGGGAGAATGGCATATAAAACATGTATGCCAAATTTCATTAAAATTGGTTAAGTAGTATCTGAAATAAGCGATAAAAAACTCTCTACCTTTTGTATTGATATACTGATGTACACGCAGTATTTTTTTAATTAAAAGAAAATATATAAATGCCTCTCAGCTTTTAATTTTCTGCTATCTTTATTTTATATTTGCGATTATTTTTGTTTAGTTGGATTGTAAAACTTATTTACTTTACATATATTTTAAAAATTTTTTAATCAGTACCTAGTCAAATATTTAGCTGCATTTTAAATATGAAATGTTTTTATAGGACACCCGGTACATCGGTAGCTAAAATTTTGAGGATTTACTACCCCTTAATCTTGTAATACAAAACCGCTAAATTATAACAATTGGTCCCACTGTGCGATGACACTCCACGCTATTCATCGCGACTGCCAAGGGGTGCTGTAGAGTCTATACCGGCGGCGTTGCCGGGCTTCAGGTTAAATCTTGAGGCTAAAATTTTTTAGTCGGCCAAAACGATCGGAAGGTTAATTTACAAAAATCGGCCCCCTGGGGGTCGATTTTTGTAGATTAGACCTCCGATCGTTTTTAGCCAGCTACAATTTTTAGTCATATAAAATTGGGCTGCATTGAGTTCAACTAGAACTGGCAAAATATCGTGGAAGGTTTCTGCTCAATATTTTGAACCAAAAAGGCAAAACAACCTTAGATATTAGTAAACACAACATTCTAGAGCTAATTTTCTTACGAATTTCATTCTATGAAGGAAACAAAAACCGTTTTCCGACACGAATTGTACGTCGAATTTATTTCTCAGTGTTCATACAAGTCAGTGATCGCGAGCCGCAGTGTTGTCAGTGCAGCTTGGTAGAATTCTTTCACTTATTTCAGAAAATCGAGTTCGCCGTGATTTTTATGACACTTACTTTGACAGAGAAGTATGAAGGAATTTTACAATAAACAAACAGAATTTTTTTAAAAATTATATTACTAGTTATAAAAAAATTAAAAGTTGATTTCTCACACGTGCGGATATGGTGTTCTGTGGGGCGGATTATTATCCCAGAGAGAGGCTCCATTTCTTTTAAATACGCCTCTCACAAAAGACAAGAAGATTTGGATAGCTCTACTTGGATAACCTCTGTGGTTCTACACGAAGCCACTCCTATAAAATCTCCTGATGATATAAGAAGAGGAACATAGTATACAAAGTTTTCCATCCCAGAGGGGCTCCATTTCTTTTAAATATGCCCCTCACAAAAGACGAGAAGATATGAATAGTTCTACATAGTCTTGAAGCTTCACTCATAAAATCTCCTGATGAAATATGAAAAGAAACGTACCTACCTATAGTTAGTATACAAAGTTAAAATTATCATAAAAATTCAAAATAATGGATATGTATAGGGGAACATCCTTAAATTATGCAACACAAAAAGTCAGGATTTTTAACTCCCCCTCGTAACGCAATTTCAAGAAAAAACACATTAAAAAAACATTGCATGACGCAAAGCCAATCTCCCCCTCTTGAGTGTTTATATTCCTTATAAGGAATATAACTGGATCAATTTTTTTGAGGGGCTTAAATCAAATTTGGTAATAAAACATTTAAATAATATTGGTGTTCTTTGGATGGTTATACACTTGCCCCACCCTGCCTTGTCACCTGCACCATCCTGGCTTTAGCTCATTTAGTAATACAAGAATTAAAGGGGAGCTATAAATTTTTTTGCTTTTTTGCCCCACCCTTAGTGAGACCCTGACTACGCCCATGTTATACATGGTTAGTTTACCAATTTTTAATAGGTGCTTATTTTATTAATTTGGCAGGGTTATAGTTACACTATCTGCTTATAGGTACTTACTATAGCTTTTTTAACTATAGACTATAGCAACCCCCACAACTAAAATCATTATTTATTACTACAAGCCTGTGACATAGGTATACCTATATATCCATTTTTAGTATTTTTTTAAATTTAACTTTGCATACCTATACTATCCACGAAGATGAGATGAGATGAGAAGAATCATTGTATCGACAGTGCTAGAATAAATTATTATTTACTTGTATAATATAATTCAATTTTTTTTTGTTAATAAATTATTTAGAAACCTTATGCAGTAGGTACTTTTTTTCACTTTTATTGGGTCACTGAATAATGACTTTTCAGTCCTTTATTTTAAATCAAAAACTTTGAGTTTTTGGTTACTATAGAAAAAAAGTTATGTAATAATTTTACATTTTTTGTAACAAATATGTTCTAATGAAAAATTATTTGAAATACGTTTTCCTTGAACTAAAATTCGTTCAAAAACATTTTCTTTAAATGGAAGTTTGTTCGAACAAACTTCTAATCGAAGAAAATGTTTGTTCGAACAAACTTCTAATCGAAGGAAATGTTTTTGAACAATTTTCTGTATATAGAAAATTTTATTGAATGATTATCCTTTTGAAGAAAATGTTTTTTTAAATTTAATTATTGATTTAGAATCTTAATAAAGTACTTTATTTTTTTATTTGTTTTTGGTGATTATAAAAATACTCTACCAATATATGGGTACCTAAGCTCACACTAGGTACTATAGTTATAGTGTATGTGTGAGCTAATATAACTAAAAACTGAAATATATTTTATTCAACTCCATACTCAATTACCTTTCGTTTGATACCACACAAGCCATGTTTTGACTTAAACTCTAATTTTTGAAATCTACCCCCACCCTTTTTTTTAAACTTAAATGTATTTTGTTTAACTCCAGACTCAATTACCTTTCGTTTGAGATCACACACGACATATTTTCACTTAAACTCTCAGAGAAACTTTTTTTTTCTCAAAAAAATCAACATAGCTCACACTACTATGGTATAGTAGTAGTGTGAGCTAAAATAAATTTTAAAATTAAGATTTTACAGTTTTTGTAACATTTGAGTAAAAATATGTTCAAATGGAAAATTCTTCTAAATCATTTTCTCCTAAAACATTTTCCTTGGATGGAAATTTCTCGAAAAACATTTTCTTTAAATGGAAATGTGTGCAAACAAATTTCTATTTGAAGAAAATGTTTTTGAACAATTTTCTCTTTGAAGGAAATTTTATTGAATAATTATCCTTTTGAACAAAATGTTTTTTAAAATAAAAAGTGAATTAATTATTGAAGAAACTTCATAAGGTACTTTATTTTTTTAAATTAAAATAACGACTATACAGTGCTTACTTAAAATCAACAACTGTTTTTGATGATTATAGAAAAATAGTTTTTAAAATTTAGATTTTACATTTTTTTAGAACATGGGAACAGAAATTTGTTCAAAAATATTTTCAAGAAAATTTTACTGAATAATTATCCTTTTGAAGAACTGAACAAAAAATGTTCTATAAAACATGTACTCAAAGTATGTAGCAGGTATGTAGATAGCTTTTCTTTCTGGGGAGATACTCCCATATAGAAAGTCCTGTGTTGTTTCTCAGTGACGGTGCATGATGTTTTGGACAGGGTAGGCAGAAATGCTTGCCGGAGGCAAGTCCACTGAATACAGAACATTTTAGTAGTGAAGTGCCCAACACTAAAATTTCATAATAAAAACTTGTTCAAAGAGGGGGGAAATGTCCCCCCAGTGCCCCCCCTCCTAATATATCTGCCTGGTATCTATTTCTCACAAACTATTATGAAACTAAACTTCACTTCATATTGCTCCACTGTTTTTGTTTGTGGAAATGTAATCACTTTACGCACTTTTCTTACGAATTATATTATTTTTAATAATAATTAACAAATAATATTTGATAATACATTGTATTCTATTTCACATTCACATAGTTACATTACTATAATTGAATAAATCACAAAAGAGATTTGGGTGGCATCTACTGGTCTCGAAGGATGTTTATCTCTCTGCAACAAGTTTTTTATTTGGACCAACATAGCAGATGATAGGTATTGCTTGCAAGCTTGAGAAGTTTGTTGTTGTTGTAGACACATAAGTAACCTGTAACAAAAAAAATCCTATATTAAAAACTAATATTTTTCAAGAAAATGCAAATTTTCCAGCACTAATTATTTTAAAAAAGTACTACTTAGGTATGCAAACAAAAGTTTTTTAAATTTTAAGGCCTGAGTCTCAAGCCCAACTTAAGCTGAAATTTTCTTGATTCCTACAGTTTTTATTTCCAAGTGAAAAAAAAATATTTTGTTAGCGAAGTTACTAGACAAAACTAGACTAATACTTACGTTTGAACATATCGCACAACAGCTACAAAACCAAAACTATCAAACGTTGAACATAAATATAAATTAGTTCAATATAAATTATAAATTAAAATAAAAATTTCCAGAAAAATGCAATCCTAACCCACTTTTGTCATTATCAAGCTTATTTTTTTTTTGTTGTGAAATGCAGAACTGACTGACAGTAGCGTTGCACAGTGAGCCAAATCAGATATCCAAATGCAATTTTTCTTGGTAATACTAAATATTAACAAAACCAACATTTTTTGAAAGAATGAAATAAATGTATGTTTATACGCCAAGGAAGTAGCTTGGGGAAGGGGGTAAGCCCTCTAAGATCAAAATTAGCCCCTTTCAAACGAAATGAACCTAATCTATCAGGGGCGCCGACCAAGTCCACAAATAACATGCGGATTAGGCCTTACTTCTCTGTTTTTTCTAGAATTTTAGTGACATAATTAAGTGATTCATTATAAAAAAATAAGCTCTCCTAGAAAAAGAAAACATCGTTTTACTTTAATTGCTGTTTTTGTAGTTTAATAATAATATACAAATAGATTCCTACATAAAAAGTATAACTGCCTGTATTTCTATGGGAAGGGGTAAAGTGAGATATTCCCCTCCCCCATAACCAGCCCCCTCAAAACAAACCTACCACAATCTGCCCCCCGTCCGATATCATAAGGACTGAAGATTTTTGAAGTGTAAACTTCTTTAGGCGCGTTTAGCAGTTTTTGTGGGTACTGAATTAAACTGAGCCGTCAGGCTCGGCAATGTAACGCTCATTCGGGTGAAGTCGCCTCGAGTCGACTGTGAGAGGAACATTCAGCGAGCGACATGATGAGGCAGATGAAGGCCAGTACCTATTATTAATTTCGCCTTGTTGAAGTTTACACTTCTGCCGTGTGGTCTTAAGCACACACAATAATTTTTTATTTAATGATATGACATAACTTTGTAAAAGTCACTTTTGCATTTGGGTAGGGGAATGTGTCCACTATCAAACATAACAGGTATTTTCCTAAATAAACCAGATCACGTTTTTATTTTCCATAAGTAAAGGCTCAACGAAATCTTTATGGTTAAATATAAAAGATAGATCAGTGTCCTCTTCTAATACAAAAAATGTTTTTAAAAAGAAGAAACATTCTGAGCCGTTGTGGAACTTGTATTCCAAAATAAGACAAGAGTTGCAACAATGTTTAAGGAAACTTGTAGGACTTAAATATGTGTTTCAAACTTATGTATGTTTTACTTAGTACACAGTTTTTTTTTGTACTGAATTTCTAATTCAAATCGGAGCATATACAATTTTTTATTTATACAAGGTGTTTAAGTTATTGTAAGTCAAAAAGTTTATATAAACATAGACACGCAAACGCTTAGTTTTCGAGATACAGGGTGTTAAAATTTCATATATTTTTTAGTTTTTTGTTTATAGCTCGTGCAGTTTTTGAGATATGCAGCTCAAATTTAACACATATATTTAGCTGGTGTCATTACACTATAAGACATATCAAACGATAGTAAAAATCTAGAAGGTTATACTTTTTCAGGGCTCATGTCACTTTTTTCCTGGGTTATTTTTTTGTTGTAAGCCACTGGTAGATTCTAAAACAAGAAATAAAATCCTTGTTTCGTTTGCAAATTTTTTTGTCTTGCAATTTTTTCGCATCTCTAACCGTTTATAAAATAGCTTTTGTGCCAAAGACTGCTATCATCAAAATAAAAAATGCTTCGGTATGGCGGCTGTATCAAAATAAACAAAAAATATTATCTCGAAAACTAAGCGTTTATAGACCTATGTTTATATGAACTTTTTGTCTTAAAATCACTCAAGAAATTTTATACTAAAATTATGTTATTGAACACCCTGTATATATGGGTCTGAGTGGAAGAGCGTACTAAACAAACGATTTTTTTTTCTAATAGTGCCTAATTTTTCTCAAATTTTTGTACGCGGCGACATTTTTTTCATTGAATATTTTCTGTCATGTGCACAATATATGGGAGGGTAGAAGAAAGAAAATTCTTATTTGTATTTTTTTGCAATACTTATTTTAGGTACTAGCAGGTGGAGCCCATCTTCAGTAAACTAATCTAGCCTACCTAAACTATATCACACTCGTCCCCCTTGTACGAGTTTCCTTATATCTTCCATTACTTATTAATTAAACCTATTAAATGAACGGACAAGTCGCTCCCCTCGGTGGCGCAATAGTCTAGGTACTAATTGTAGGCTAGGCTACAAATGTCCGCCCTTTTTTTGCATTGGTTCGGTTAGGTTTATGACTTTTGACCTAATTAGTCCATTAAACAAGTGTTTACTACTTTAGACATTATTTCATACATATGAAAAATGTAAACATAAATATTATTTTTCAAATTAAATCAAATCTTTATTATTTTTCCATACAAATTGTACATAAAGGATGGGGGTTAAGGATTAACTGTACTAAAACATTAATTAAAAGTGGTTTGGTTAGATATTATTAAAAAAAAAACTTTAATTAAGTACATGTTTGCATTTTCACTAATATAA
Organism: Aspidapion aeneum; assembly: GCA_963576565.1. NCBI lineage: Eukaryota > Metazoa > Arthropoda > Insecta > Coleoptera > Brentidae > Aspidapion > Aspidapion aeneum. The sequence continues at coordinate 41,852,011 of OY755044.1, forward strand.
CAATATAACCATCAAAATGGAGTTATTTTTATTTTATATTTGGATTGCCTTAAGAGTTTGACTTTGGAGCAGTGATTAAATTTAAAATTAAACCGATTTTAAAGGAAAAAACAATTATACCCACATCCCAGTCAAAGCTATCAGGTAAAAACTATAAATAATCTAAAAATGCGGAATTATTTTTAAAAGAAGTATCGTTCTCATTCTCTTTAATTTTGTTTTAATGACTGCCTTTTTAAATTAGTAGTTTTGTAACCGTGTAACCAAATTAAATATAAATGTTCCGTCAATTAAAACAAATAAGTTGTATAGTTTTAGCGTATAGTAGCCATCTTAAATTTTAAAAAAAGCCGTATTAATCTTTATTTGCATTTAAAGCCTTCGGTTTCTTACTCCAATTGATTAATAACTAACCTAAAAAAATAACAATAGCCGGCTTCGCTGGTTCAGCCTGACTTGCACATGTCATAGCGTAAAAAAATCGCCTTAACAAGGGCTTATAAAACAGGTATGCTAAATTTCATTAAAATTGGTTAAATATCTGAAATAATCTTTATTTTATATTTGCGATCATTTTTCTTTAGTTGGATTGAAAAACTTATTTACTTTACATATATTTAAAAAAATTTTAAATCAGTACCTGGTCAAATATTTAGCTGCATTTTAAATACGAAATGTTTTTATAGGACACCCGGTACATCGGTAGCTAAAATTTTGAGGATTTACTACCCCTTAATCTTGTAATACAAAACTGCTAAATTATAACAATTGGTCCCACTGTGCGACGACCCTCCACGTTATTCATCGCCACTACCAAGGAGTGCTGTGGAGTCTAGACCGGCGGCGTTGCCGGCATTACGTTAAATCTTGAGGCTAAAATTTTTTAGTCGGTCAAAACGATCGGAAGGTTAATTTACAAAAATCGACCCCCTGGAGTCAACTCTGCATTAAGACAAAAGTACATGAAGGCCTCTAAGCGAATAGAGGACTTAGACTCGTTCCTTATAACATAAAACATCAACAAAAATATTGCGTTTAATATGGCATTTATAAACGTATACCGCGTGGCCAGCGTTCTATCTAGGGGTAGGATTTTTGCATTGGCCTTAAGGATTGCATGTGAGAAGAGAAATGCGTAAAACCAACGTTGCCGGTTTAGCAAAAATATCAGTATAAGCCTCGACTCAATTTCCGAAAGGTCAATTTAGTCAGCTTTCTGTGAGTGACAAACGGGACGATACACAACCAGAAGAATACATTAAAATTCTGCTTGTTCCTAAAAGTAAATAATTCACTTACTTTTACATTATATTATTTTCGTTTCACATTCACCCAGACAGCACACTTCGTGCGAGCGACGTACATTTTATGTCCATTTCACGTCGGTACGCCCCGGGACCAATGAACTACGTAGTATGTACTTACAAATGTGTACGTACATAGTACGTCCACTAGTTACGTACATTTTACGTACCTTTTACGTTTGTACTTCTCGGGACTTATAAGGTACGTACTATTTACGAACAAATGTGTACGTATATAGTACGTTCACTTTAGGTACGTACATTTTATATACATTTTACGTCGGTAATTCTCGGGACCAATAAAGTACGTACATAGACAGTAAAAGTATGTACGTACATAGTACGCACACTAGGTACGTACAAAGTACGTACATTGTAGGTTCATTTTATAGATGCGCTTCTGAACATTCAACAACGGATTTTGCTAATGGATGACGTAGACTAGTTCATATTCAACGGCATTGTTCACTGAAAAACAAATCGTTTGAAACAATAGCGTACGCACTTAAACCAATTCCGCCATGCGTTTGATATCTTCCAAATACATCATTCATTTGGTTCAAGGGTAGGATGCTTTTGGAATTTACTTCTAAAATCATTTGTTTCATAAGCATATGCTTTTATTCCATTTTGTGAACCGATTTTTTAGATTTTTGACAAAAGCTGTAATTTTAAGATTTTAAGAAAAAAATGGTTTAGTAGTTTCTTGTAGAGCTTTAAATTACCTTTCCACCGATGTGCCTTCTAGGTTCCTAGAGGTAGCCCTAATGTATAAAAAAATCGGGAAATATTGGTGCAAAATCGCGTTTCGGTCATATGCAAGCCGTCATATTTGACAGAATTTAGAATAAAAAAAATTTTGAAGCATTTTTCCTACTTGCAAAACTTTCTTGAAAAAGTAAAATTTTGGTGTCTATGCGGGTACCCTCAGGCCAAACTTTTTTTATAGCAAGAACGAAACCCATATCTGTACCCCAGAGCCAGACTATGTTAAGTCCATTTTTGACTTTTTTTGGTTTGAACAACCTTAATACTTATTTTTTCATATATTATTATTTGCTAATGTTGTCTGAACATCTTTCAAAATAAAAAACATCGCCTCATATAAACCAATATTAAGTCCATAGACATCGTTAGGCCAACAATGCTAAGTCAGTATTAAGGTTGTTCAAACCAAAAAAAGTCAAAAATAGACTTAACATAGTCTGGCTCTGGGGTACAGATATGGTTACAACTTGTTGATTTACATCTTTTAGGTATCTTTTTTTTTTGTAAAATCAATAGTTTCCCTTTAAAACACAAAACACTCGAAAAGAAAACATAATGTTAAAGAATATATTTTTTTTTGAAACACAGGAACATTAAAAATGCATGTGATTAATAGTTTTTATTAAAGTATGTTAATTTAGAAACAATCGGTTTTGAAATAAAAAAGTTGTGAATTTTTCAAAATTATCCTGTTTTTTATGTTTGAGCCGCCATATTGTATTTGGCATGAGTTTGGCAGATGTCCAATTACACGTAGATTTAGTGCTGTTCTGGTAAATATACGCTTTATTCCATCAGTAACGTTTGGACAATGGTCTTTGTCTTCATCAGACCTTCAGACTAGATTTAATGTACAATCTAAAGGTCTCATGAAGACAAAAACCATTGTCCAAACGTTACTGATGGATTAAATCCTATATTTACCAGAACAACAGTGTCCTTATTCCCACTAAATCTACTTGTAGTTGAACTGCAAGGACGTGATAATTTTACCAAAAGATGTCCAATAAGTGGAATTGTTTTCCCAAAGGTTAGGGCTTTTAACCCTTTTAGGCAACTCTGCATTAACACAAAAGTACATGAAGGCCCCTAAGCGATTAGAGGACTTAGGGGCTTGTTCCTTATAATATAAAACATCAACAAAAATATTGCGTTTAATAGGGCATTTATAAACGTATACCGCGTGGCCAGCGTCCTTTCTAGTGGTAGGATTTTTGCATTGGCCATAAGGATTTCATGGGAGAAGAGAAATGCGTAAAATCACACTGAGGAAACGGTGCCAGGAAAGAACTTTTCTGAGTTTTTTTTAGCTGGAATAGCACAAATTTTTTGTTGGTATTTCAAAGCGACTTTCCTGTACCAGCGGCGTAGCGTGGGGGGGGCGCGGGGGTTTCGTCCCCCCCCCCCCCCCCCCCCCCGCCCCGAGTGTAGTGGCGCCCCATAGGTGGCCGAAGCGCCCTCAGCTTTATTAAGTCGGGCCGGTAATGGCCAATTGAGTGGGTGCCAAAGGCAACTAACGACATGAAGACCTTTTTTTTTTTTTTTTTGGTCGCAAGATGAAAGGCGCCTTTTTGTTTTTTTTGCCACAAGATTTTTCATCGGTTTTCAGAGGCGCCCTTTTTAGCTGTCGCCCCCCCCGCCGTTTCGGGCACGCTACGCCGCTGTCCTGTACTAGGAAAGTCTACTTTTTAGAATTTAATTCCAATTTTTTTAGCTAGCTCAGCTTTTGTGTCACAGCAGAGTGACTTTATGCTGCCTTTTTAGCTTTGCTAGCCCAGCGAAAAATTTCGCTAGAATTGCAAAGACGTCTTGGCAAAAGCTACTTTGCCATTCCAGCGAAAAAACTTTCCTGCTACAGCAGAAAGCAGAAAATTCTTCACAAGTTTAAGAAAAAAAGAGCTTCGGGAAAGATCGGATGTTGTCGATCTTGAATTTTGAGAAATTTGCCCTATTCGCGAAAGCCGAATCTTACATTTAATTAAAGTCGTCTGTGGGGGTAAGTGCCGCGCAGTGCGTTTCGGTAATAAATACGCGTGTTGCGAGTGGGGGTCGTATACAGTGCCTTACGGGTTTTAAAAATTATAGACTTATAGAATAGTTTAATCCTAATTTCACGAGTTGTTGAGGTAGGTAATCCTTGATTTTTCTAATTTGTTTAAGATTTTACTTAGTATTTTAAAAAAATATAAAAAACTATTTTCTACCTTTTGTGTTTTAATACCATACCCATACATATTTTTATATTTTTTTATATCTCAGAAACTACAGCTTCCTAAAAAAGCTAAAAAAAAGAATACATACACACAGTCTGTGTATTACTCTCAGCGTATCTGATGCTGTGTGATCGGTTATAAACTTTCACTCCTTAAAATTTTTTTGCTGATAGGTTTATTAACTTCAAATAAAAGTCTACCATTTTAGCTTCCTTTGTTAAATGTGACATTTATAGCCTCCAAATGTAAAAATTATGTTAATTTTTAACTGTATGTAGTGCAAAATTTGAATAAGAGTTGATATCCCGAACGTCCAACGTCTTCGAAATGTCGAGTATAAAAACCTATTATTACTTTATCTTTAGTGGTTTTGACAAAAGATCACAAACACTTTGCCATAAGACTAATGTGACTAACGTGCTACACAAGTTATGGATTTTTTTTAAACCACTAAAGATAAAGGTATTTCTGAAATCAGGATGAAAAGCTGTATTCAGGTTGTGCAAAACATACAGGCTGCCCCATTTAAAAATTAACACAATCTTTACATAACTTGAAGGCTATAAACGTCATATTTGACAAAAGTAGCTAGAAATGGTCTAAAAGTTGTCTTTTTTTTACCAATTTTTATAATGAACCTAAGACGCAAACAAATTTTTGGGTTTAGTTTATAAACAATCACGCTGTACATAATTAGGATTTTTTAAACTGAACATCCTGTGTATTTATTAAAAATTCTTTTAAATTCTTTTATCTGATTCCAAAAATACCAAACCTAACAACCTTTTCTCTTACCTTTTTAATGAAAGTTGAAAGGTACAACTATAAAAGAGGCGCTCTATCCTTTTTCTTCACCTAACGCAGTACCTATAATAGGTATGCTTTTTATTTAACAACTGTTGGAAAGGAAGATAACAAAGTTGGTTGCCACAGAATTTTTTTTACACTACAAATTATATCCTTGTTTATATATATATATATATATATATATATATATATATATATATATATATATATATATATATATATATCTATATATCATTGTTTTTATATATATATATATCATTGTTTTTAACACACATTAGTTCTGTGAGAAGAGTATTTTTGCTAGACCTGAATAGTGTTTTTCCTACTTGCGTGCGTAAAAATAGTTTTTACAGAAATAGTAATTTATCTAACAAGTACGGAAATTGATGATGGGTCGTGACGGCAACTGAACAAGCAAGCCGTCAAGGGCAGTAAGTGCCACTGTTGGATAAATATCTATTTCTGTGCGTAAATGCTACTCTAACGCCCGCAAGTAGGAAAAATACTTTACAAGTCTAGCAAAAAGACGCTCCTGTGACAGAAGTATTGTGTGTCTAAAACAGAAAAGTATTTTTTTTTAATAGTAGAATATCTTTCCTGGAATAGCCAAAATATAATTTGTAACTTTCTTGGGACAGCAAAGTCTCGTTTCTATAACTGCAGTGGCCCCATGCTGCAATAGCCAGGTATTTTTGTAAATTTTAAAACATTTTTCCTGGGGCAGTGAAGACACTTTCTTGGAACAGCAAAGCCTCTTTTCTACGACAGCAATGTTAACTATAAGTAGGTTTTTTAATAAAAATTATCAGTGAACTTTTGTAAAGTTAACTTTACTATCACAGCAGTGAGCTTAGCTGGCTCTATAGGTAGAGAGTAACTTAGCTGGGACAGCGAAAATTTTAGCTGGAATGACAAAAATTTTTTCTCAGTGCAATGTTGCCGGTCTAGCAAAAATATCACTATAGGCCTCGACTCAATTCGCGAAAGGTCAATTTTGTCAGCTTTCTGTGAGTGACAAACGGGGCGATACACAACCAGAATAATACATTAAAATTCTGCTTGTTCCTAAAAGTAAATAACACACTTACTTTTACATTATATTATTTTTGTTTCACATTCACTCGTCAATTTTTTTTGGAAAGATAACTTACCAATCTAAGCTACCTATTATTTAATTTTAATTTTTTTATGCATTTTTAGTCCAACCATAAAAAAAGTAATGGTGGACTACAGTGACGCAGCGTGGGTAGGGGACTGTAACAGGGGCCTGGCGTGTGACAGTGGTTCTGTCACCTCAAGTGGCCAAGGCTTAAATGTTGTAAGCTACCAACTTAGGCTACAACTTATATAAATTATGAAAAGATTAAATGTTACTATATGTTATTAAATTTACACGATCTCAAAAGGGAATTTGACGGTTCTTGGAGGAAAAGTATGCTATAAACGTTTTTCTCAAATGTATAACTAATGTAGGATAATCATACATACCTTTTCAATTTTCTTCTTGTAGCTTCACACTTTCACTTCTTATATTTATTAGGTGAATATCGACTTTTTACTACTATTAAACTTTTGTATTCAAATATTTACACTTCTTAAACTTTTAGGTTTTATAAACCTTTTATATATTTGTTGTAAATATATATATTTATCAACATCTTAAACGTTGATTAAATGAGTGAAACTATTCAATCAACTGTTTAATTTACTTAATATTACTGTTTAGGTTTGGGATATGTTTTTAATTAAAAATGCCGATTTTAGGGCAACGAATGGTTTGTATTTTGTTGTTAAAAAAACCATAAAACAGTTAAACACATTATTTCAAAACACTGGAAACAGTAATAATTAATGACTTTAAAATCAATAAACTCCAAAAGAAAAGACCAAAATAATTATGAATAATAAAGATAATAGCTTATACAAAGTTAAAATAATCGACAAATTTCCCCAGTTGAAATAAAACCCCCCCTTAAGAAGTGTGAATGAAAGCGTAACGTACCAGGCAAAGGCAAACTAAAGAGTGACGTCTCTGACGACTTTCGAAAGTTTCCCGTCTTAGTTAAAGCGACCCTGCGCTTGAAGGGACAAATATCTTGGCGTTGATTGGCTAGAATTCTACTCCCCTTCGCCTTGGCGAGAAAGAGATAAGACTGCGCTTTAAGCGCTCCACTAAGAGACAAAATAGCAATGCAAGCCAGACTTAAAAATCCGTTAGAAAGTAAAATTACACAGTGTGTTTTTTTTAATTGAAAATAGTTTAAAATTTGTTTCCAGTTACAAAATAAGAATTATTTTGATGTTAGTGGCTCACAGGACATATTAGCCGAATACAACTTTTATTAAAATACAGCGAACCTGAAAATATGCCTAAAAACAAGTCGCCGAGTTGCCATAAATTTTACTTAATCTTAACCTAGTCTTGCATATAATTAATGCGTGTTGATGACAAAAACAATATTTAATTAAAAATCTTTAAAAACTTATAAATGGCAAAAATACCATTTATATTCAAATCCCGTTTTGTTACATTACTCCCCCCTGATTAAGTATAAACAATTTTTTTTAAACGCGAGTCGAAATAAAATGGTTTATAACAACAAGCATTAAGTAGTGAAGACAACACAAATCTAAACTAAAACTATAACGCTCTTTGTTTCCATTTTTCTTCTGTGGATGATGGTCAACAAACATTCTGGCTGGAAAAAACTTGAAGTTCCATTCTGGAACAAAACAGCAACACTGGATCAGGTACAGCATCTTAGATCAGCTAGTCAGCAACAAACATGGTGAACGATCAGTAGATTCCAAACAGTACTGAAAGAATCAGAATATCAGTGCAGCTTAATAACAACGATAACTTAAACTAAATGAGGGCAAAATAAAATTGACAAATAAACCGAAAAATATATAGAAATATATAATTTTAACACACATTGTTCGAAAACTACTACATTAAGGTATATATTATATACACGCTTATGCAGAAATTTGTGGAGACAAAAAAAAGTGATTTAAGTTAACGTAAATAAATTAAGGGAGTCTCCAAACCACACCATTTCCTCCATAGTGTTAAACAAACACTAGGTACGCAACAAGAGTTGAGTTTCCACATTGGCCATCTTTGAAATGAAGGATGAACAGCAGACTCTGTATTGAATTTGGAAAGAAGCATCCAATTGCAGGTTTGCACAGCAACGGTAAGAAGACGTCGATTGTAGTGATGATGGCTGCTTGGCAGATCTAATGACTTTAATGGTGGAATGGCTGCTTGGTTGATTAAACTGTTTGTGGAAGAAATTTGTTGGTTGGTTGACAGCACTTTGCAATAGCTGACCTAAAAACAAAATAATTTTAATACAAGAAAAACAATGTTTTTAATAACAATAAACCAACCTTATGTAAAACAAAAATATTTGTTTAAAAAAAAATATTATTCAAAAAAAAATAAAAAAAAATTGAAAATTTTTTGATTTTATGATTATATCTCATAAATAAGTTTTAGGTGAACTAAAACTAGTTAGACGGCAAATAACCTACAAAAGGTTGTCTAACCCAAAAAAAACGTGTTTGCATAAAAAAATTAATTTTAAAACAAAGATAAAAGCAAGAAATTACAAACACTAACTAAAATATTAAAATTGATTATTTTAAAACTTTAAAATATATTTATACCGAATAAAAAAAAATAGGTTTATTTGACAATAATTTATAAATTCAAATACCTTAACACAAAATTAATTTACAATAACGAGAAAATAAAAATCGTTTAGTTGACAATATTTGAAAAAAAATTTAAGTTGGTTTATTGTTTTCAATGTAATAAAAAAAAACAACCCTACCAGGTTAACACAATAAACTTTAAAACAAACATGGAATACTCTATCGAAACAAAACAAATAACTCATGTGATCATAAGAACAACTGAAAAAAATACAAGTTAGCAAAAACAAACACAAAATGATGATGATTTTAATGATACAAACATTTTAAATTTTATAAAGAAAATCAAATAGAACAGATAGAATAATCTCAAATGAAACAAATCCACATAGATTTTTTTAAATAGAATAAATTCAAATATAATATTTTTTTAACTAGAACAAATCAAATACAACGATTCAATATAGAACCAATTAATAAAAAAAAATTCATGAACAAATGAAAATAGAACAAATCCAGCCAGATGAATATACACATTTTCAAAATCACTAAGAATAAAGCTCCTCCTAGAATTTTTACAGTTTTTCCGAAATTTCCTTCTAAATTTTTTCCCTGAAACATTACCTGTTTCAATTTAAACTTTCTTTTCCATAGATCTTGCTACATAATTTTTCTTTATTCAAAAACTTAGAACAGCAGCAAAACAAAGTAGGTTAATATTGATGTCATTGTTTGAAAATTAGACATCTTTGCTTCAAAATAATTGACACTATGTAAGTGCAAATGTTTTAAAATTTGACCAATTTAGGTTTTTATCGACTTTAAAGTGCATGAATCAAAACAAACAAAATAAAACAATCTTAGTTGATAATAAAATTTTAAATAAAATTATGTCTTATTATATTCCAAGTGAAGCAAATGACAAAAAAAAATTGAACAAAAATGATAGTTGATGGTTGCTTCAATCGACTCTTTTTGGTGTTATGAAAAGAAAAAACTCTCTTGGGTGACAAACTCATTTCTTATTTTTCCAAAACTACTAAATAAGAACTATTTAGAGTTCAAGCAGGCAAGGGCTTACTTCGAAAATATGAAAAAAATAATAAAAAAAAATACTTAAAAATATTTTAGGTATAACATACTTTTTTTCCAATTTAATAAGTTGACAAAAAAAACAAAAGGTATCTTAAACAATAAGGTTCTTTAGATAACGCAAGACTTAAAATGAGCAAATATTTAAAAAAAAATAATAATAAAAACAATAATAAATGAAATAATGCTTGCTAATATACGAAAAATAAACACTGATCTTAGAAAGACTAAGTTTTTCTTAAACGATCAACTAGTGATTTAATGATTTAATGATTTGATTATTTATTTTATTAATAGAGGAAATTATGTATAGGCTTTAGTTAATAACAAAATTACTTAAAGATGATAATAGAAATAAAAATAGTACAAAAATAATAATTTAGGTGTTCTTGATTAGTGCTATGCCTGTGCACTAGCATATCATTTTAATAATGACGTTAAATATTTTAATTTTATCGATTAACTAGGACAGCAAACAGAAAGGAACAAACTAACAAAAAAAAATCAAAACATTTTTAGAAAAAGACAACACATTTATGTGATTTGTCATAGTTATATAGTCAAAGAAAAGTTCTACAAAAACAATTGTACTCATAGAGTAAAAGAGTGGAGATTTTTAAAAAAAAGTTGTTTAGGATAGTGGAGACTTAAAAAAACTATCAAAATTTGTCCTCAAAATGAAATTTGCTTGGCTTAAATGGTACAGACTGTACTTAAAGTTCGTATAGTCGAATATTTTCCATATAGGAGAAAAACATAAAAAATAAAATATTGTTTTATTGATAAACAATACAAAAATTCAAAAATAGTTTTACACAATCAAATGTTATTAATTTGGATAATATTGATTTTATCAAGTTATAATATAATGAGAAGAGAAAAAAAAATAGAAAAATGTATCTTAGCAATGTTAAGATTGCTATGATAATATCCAATTGGATTCAAGAATGACTTCAAAATGGAAAAAAATATATATGTACACAAATCGAAAAATTTTAACCGTTGATGACGTAGTTTTTATTCGGTTTATGGGATCTTAGAAAAGTCACAGTCTAAGCACTGATTAAGAGCAAATGATCACTATTTATAAAAAACAAAGCTTTTTAAAATAATGGACTCTAAAATATACTATATATAATCGATTTTACGTTAATACTTTAACCAATAGGTGTTGATTTACTATAACACACATATCCATCACAAAAGAACAAAACCAAAAGGCATGTGCGGATTTTAACAAAAAATAAAATAATATTTTGTTTTTTTTTAAATATTACAAAAATAAAAAAACAATTAAGTTTACAAAATATCTAAAATGTTCAGGTCACTAGAAAAAAAAATGACTTTACTAAAATAATAAAAAGTATTACACTTTTTCCGTGTAACACAAAAAACAAGATTAAAATTACATATCTGACATATGATTGATGCAGATATTATCTGAAAAGACACATTTTACTTCTACCAAAGCAAAGTACAAAAGAGACTAAAGAATTGGTTTTCACGTATAATAATAGGTTACAAACGCTCTGTATACCTCAAGATAGAACTGTGGCATAACGCGATAGAGACACTATCTCTAAGTCCAGCGATTGTTATGCCAACTACCAATCTCCACATTTAATTAGTTATTTTTTTATAAAATTTGTGCTTATGCACTTAGTTTTATGACAATTAGTTTTACGGGTAACATTTTACAGAAGAAAAAAAAACAGTTGTTTGCTGTACACTAGAGTTTTTTTTATACAAAGATTTTATTTTCTTGATTTTAAATATACTATTCCATTAAGATGTTTTTAATTTAAAACTTTCTAATTCAAATGAGACTTTTTCGTTAGTCTATAGGTGTTATCACTGCTAAAGCCAAAGACAGTGGTTTTATTTATAAAATTTCAAGACAAAAGAAAATATATAAATTTCATAATGTAAATATTACCAAATGACATAAAGATTAGCTTAAATGGCTTATCGACCCTATAAAGTAAAAAGAGTAAAAATTTGATCATAAAATGTTATAATGAAAGAAAATACTTCTTTATTCTGCTGTTCTTGTCTGTTTTTTCAATCTCTGATTATTTCTTGATGTTAATATCTTTTTTTTAAATATCACTGATAAAAATATAACGGTTTTCATTTGATATGGCATGACTCAAGAGTCGTCTACTCTTTATGGTTGTATCTTCTAGGTTTTTCCTATTCCTATACCATTAAACACTAAATTTCTAAAAATCCTAACTTTTAGTTACTATCTCAAATATTATCTAATTAACCTATTTTTTAACCAAGTTAGAAAAATTTTAATTAAATTAAAATAATATCCCATCATCACTTCAACACATGTTCCTGCAAAAAACATATAGTGACTCTTGTATACCAAATCTAAATCATGTTTCGTCATAATAAAAAGAATAGGTAGATCTACCATTTTTTATATTGAAAATTGTATTGTGAAATATAAAATTTATTCAACGACAACCCTTTTGTCTCCCTAATTAGAAAACATAAGACACTGCGAGCTCAGCATTTCCGGTTACTGGCCAGATTCCTGAAATTAGAAGATCACAGGTGTGTATAGAAGAAAGAGACTACTCCAAATCTTCTTGTTAAATAAATTTTCCGGTCTATTGTTTATCCAGTATAACTAAAAAATGAGTTCCCGACATGACGAAATAGAAAATTACCTAGGTCTCTTACTGGAATCTACTAGGTGTGACGTCACTGTCTTCATTAACCTACCCTGATATAACTTTTTATTCGTTTCATAGGTAAAGTTTTACCTCTACCTTGAATAGTTTTTCCCAAATTTAAATTCCCGTTTTTACAAAATGACTTGACTTGAAAGAAACCCAAAAATCCAACCCATATATTTTTCCGCTGTTTTAGACCAGTTCACCTGTAGACCATGTAAGCTATAACATGACGATTATTAATTCAGTAGTTTTCTTGATAAAGATTGGTTAAAACATTTAACTGACTATAACGTAACCCTATGTTCAAAAATTGAGTTATGATATTAGGAGAGACGGCAACAAACAAAACGAATATAGACCAATTGAAAATTTTAATTATAGGTATACCATTGAAACACCCTCTCGAGTGGAGAAGAAAAATTCCCTAATTTACTACTCAGCCTTCTTCTCAATGACTGGGGAGTTTAAAATCCAGCTAAAAACACTCATTCCATAAAAAACATTTTATAAAATAATCTATAATATAATGATACAAACAGCGAAAAAATTAATTCGCCCTCGTCTTACAAAAACAACAAAAGAAAAAAAACGCGACGATTCCACTTGTCGAATTATTATTGGTCTATTGTTTTATAACATTCCTTATACATCAAAAGATGCATATAACAAACACAGATCCATTTTGCCATACCTTATAGCCATATCAAAGTTACGTTAAAAGAAAATTCTAGGACGCTTTAATTCAAAAATACTTCCCTCTCACATATTTACCCAACAGATAGTAATAGACTTTTGTCATTTATAAAAATATCTCAAAAATTACTAAACAATTTTAGAACAAATAGTTTTTAAAAACTCTCAACTTGATGTTTTGGTCATTTACAACCCAATACAAAACAATACAATTCCTGAAAATAAAAATATTAATTAAGTAAAATTTTTGAGGAAAGTCGAAGAATCGTAGACCTCTACAGTTGTTGAATGTCATGGTCTTCACCTATAAAAGAAAACGAAGGTATAACACTAATTTTATACATGGTTTTAACAAATATAATAAAACTTTTTCTTTAAAACATCATTCAATGAATTTATTATGCTTTTGACATAGTGTTTAGACACTATTATTTTTCATTTCATTAAAATCGGTCTCGTAGTTATTAAAACAAGTTTGCACAAATTTTAAATGAGTGCTCATAAATTACGAGGATTAGATGATAATTAAAAACTTTTTAGGCGAATAAAACAATAAAAGCTCTACAAATGCTAAATTTTAAGTTAAAATGCTAAGGCATTGCTTAATTAATTTATGTTATATATGTCTATGTAATGATAGACAGGCTTGCTTTTGCAATGTAAGAGAAAAAATATCTTTAGTGTCAAAATTGCAAATATTGAAACAAAAAAAAAACTTAAAAACAAGACAAAGATTGTCCTTTTTGACATCGACGATCTAATCTAAAAACTCAAGAGAGAGATTATCCCTTTTGAGTTTCAGATTGATCCAGGATCTAGATTAATAGTTTTATAGGCTTTCCAATATATGTGTAGCTTGAGCTATTACAAAAAAAAATAAAGTTTTTGGCAAAGAATGGGTAGGGGATGAAACGTCAACTACCTCTAATTCAGAAAAATTAATTGTTTATTTAAACAACTACACTTTCCATTCCATTCCAATGTATAGTGTCGAAATGGATGCAATAAGAAGATCAATGAGAATATCCAGAACTGATCATATAAGAAATGAGATCATATAAGAAAAAATAGGAATCGAGGGAAGCATAACTGATGACATCACAAAAAGGCAACTGATATGGTATGCCCATGTACAACGGATGAACGACGAAAGATTACCAAAACAGGTCCCAGAATGGCAACCAATGGGGCGCAGAAAAAGAGGGCGTCCTAAACTGGAATTGTAACAGTCAATCCAAAGATCAATGAGTCAAAAAAAAACCTGACGGAAGATCACTGTCATGATCGAAGGAGGTGGAGAATAGGCGTCGGACAACGTAGAAAAACGTTCTAAACCGACATAGTAGTAGTACAACTACTGTATAGAGTAAGTCCAACTACAGCAAAATAGTAATAACACATTAAAAAACAGTCTTTAAAAAAAAAAGAAAGTAAGCTCTGATGATAATTGCATAAAAATTATTTTTTTATTAAACAGGATAAAAAGATTACAAAAGTTAGCAAAGAAACGAATGTACTAAATCTTTTGGTTACCAAGATATTTACGCACGCAAGTTATTATCTCTGTGTGCAAATAACTTAAAACTTTTGAGATTCAGTGCTATTTACATATGCTAATATTATCCTGGATGTATGTATCTATCCAACATTTTCATGGAGCGCAAAGGAAAACAAAAGAATACTGTAAATGAAAGAAAATTCAAATTTTCTATATACTAACACAATTCGCACTCAAAACTGTGAAGTACTTCGATTAACTGTGCAGAGAAAACTTAACTGAAAAATTATAGAACTTTATGCATATAATAGCTTAGCTAAGAAGGCATTGTGTTATTAGCACTTTTCAAAAAAAAAACATACAGTACGAAGTACGGAGTAGGCCTGGCAAATAGACCTTTCTTTTGGGCTATTTTTTATTAGCAGTTGATAAAGATTACTACTATGAAACATCTTATAGGTAAATTTATCGAAAAATTACATTAGCCAATTTTAAAATAACGAACGGTGCATAATGCTATGAAAATAATGAAGAGTTTGACTTAACTGTCAGTAACTCAAAATTTGAGAAATATTCTCAATTTTCTTTTAAATCTTAACATGGACAAAAAAATACTAACCAACAGGTTTATGTTTTAATAGTTGTCTTAAACAAAAATGAAGGTTTAAAAGCTCAAATGACACGTTTAAGGTTAACAAAAATAGAAACAAAAGGTCTTAATTACTTCATGGTATAATTTATAAAAATGAAATCTAGTTTTATAGGTATTAATTTTTTTTTAAAATGATAGATAGAAATTTATGTAAGCTGTTTTCAGTAGCGTACTGTACTCGCGGGTCTATTGTGTAACACTGTGTTTTACACGACGTGGTAGAAACTCATTATTTTGTCAATATACTTAGTAGCAAAATTTTAAGAAGAAGAATTATCTAGATCTTACGAAAATGTACTGATCAACTGTAAAGAGTTTTTATGAAAAACTTTATATCATATAGATATCAAAATACCAATTTTTTTTAGTTTGTAAATATAAATCCTATATATTTTTTAATTTAACGCACAAAAATCGTCACATGTGATGTGATTACGAGAATATTAGGAATTATGTACATAAGCCATTGTTGTCTAGAGTTAGCTGGACAACTCAAAAATAACCGACCGACCTTAATGAAATTTAAAGCAAGGAACTGCATTTCTCACTATAGATCTTGTTTGAAAAATATAAATATAAACCTTAGTATTCCTAAATGAAAAGTCAAAAATTGGACCCCCGTGAGCTTTCAAGCTACCCACGGAAAAGTATGAGAGAAACAAAACTTTTTTTTCACGAAAGCTTGTTTGATCTATAAATACAATATTATAGTTCAGTTAATAGATACCGTAAAGTTAAATGTGAATAGATGCGTCAGACGCCGATCTACAGGAGGGTAAAAAAAATAGTGAAATTTCCCTCCCAAATCTTAAAATATATTTGTTTTGGACACACATAATACAGTGGTCTGGACAATATGCAAAACAGTTCTATGCAATATTTATTATAATATTTCCTTCCCCAAATAAATATAATAAAGATACGCCACTGTTATGCGTACGGACGAAAACATTTTTCCAAACATGTGTTTGTATAAAAAAATTCTAAACCATTTCTTTGTGGACCTGAATAAATAGAAGAGCCCTTTTTTAGAATGTAGGTATAAAATATTGTGACCATGTGTTTTTGGTTGTTTCATATAGACTCAAGTGGTCTGGAATACTTTTATAGCCTGTAAATTGATTTATGGGCCAAGACGTTTTAACTTGTAAATAAAAGGTCAAAATTTTAAAAAATATTTAACGGTTTTTCTTTCGAAACCTTTCTTGGATATTTAAAAAAAAATGCAGCCTAAATAAAAAAAAGTTTTACCATACTTAAATTGATTCAAGCAAATATACAGGGTATTTTTTTTGCAACGGTATTTGCAATAATTTTCAAAAGTTGATTTAGTTTTTCAAAATAGTTTATTTCCTTGAATCACACTAATGAAGTCGTTTAACTAATTTATGTCTCGTTTAGTTACTCATGATTATTAACCAAAGGGTTTTATATTTGTTGTTTGATTTTAATTAATTTTATAATTAAGTTAGCTTATTGGTTATGTATAACCTAAATTTCCATATTTCCATATTGCGTTTTCTCTTTAACCAGCCTTTAATTATTAAATGGGAATTATGATATATTTATTTTAATAATTATTATTTATGCTAAATAGTATTAGATGTATAAAATTATTACTAACTCAAAATACGCGAGTTTTTATTTTAGGAAAAATATCAAATACCTTTATCCGATTTCAAAGGTCAAGTCAAATTTAGAAAAATAGATTGATTATTATCTTTGGTTCAATTTTAGAAACAATTATTAGTACTTCTCCTATATAGTATGGAAAAGGAACTGCTAAGCAATCTTTTTAGGTTATCTGGTGTTTTGGTGTAAACCTACATATTACATCAAACATGGTACTTTGATCTTATCGAATTTATTTATTTAAATTCTTTATATTTTTAGTTATTTAAAATATGCTAGTTAATTTGTATATCTTTTAATAAAAATCAATAATGTACCTATATAATCATAAAGACATGGACATGACCTGTAAACTTGGTCTTTTAAATAAAAATTACAAGAAAATATCTTCTAGCTTCTAACTAATCAAAACGATTTCACTGTCACCAACTATAGTGACAAAAAATTATCGTTGTAAAACAAGCAAAAATGGTTACGAAAAACCTTTACTGTGTTAGGACATTGATTTGTGGCTTTCTTTAGCCTTATGCAATGAAAATGCTATGAGATTATGTTTTTTCCAAAAATTACTGTATGGCTTTACAAAATATTATTTCACTTAAGACATGGTCGATAGCACCAATACATTTGTTAAATCGATCATCTTTCTGTCAAACAAATGTATTGTAAACTGGAGACCTTGAGAAAATAAAAGAAATAGGGGAGAACCACAAAAGAGATGAGCGGACGATTTAAAGAAACATGCGGGAACTAGATGGATGAACACGGCGTCATACAGGAAATAGTGGAAGATATTGAAGGAGGCCTATATCCAAAGATGGATCGAAGAAGGCTAAATAAATAGATAGATGGCACCATTCTTTTTAAAATGTAATGAATGTACTGTTAAAATTACCAATGCAAAACTTGTTTAATTACCGTGCGAATAAATACCTAACTCAAAAATTACTGTCAAAAAATTATGTTTTCTGTCTACTGTGTTCTGTGGTAACTTGTGAATGTCACACACATTATGCACAGAAAAATTAGATCTTCACTCTTGTTATTAGACAATAAAACTAGTGGTAGTTTATAACAAATAATGTTTAATTACAACTTGCGCAATATCAGTCACTGCTCTAGGTGGCATTTTAGTGTAAAATACAGATAATAAAATAAAATATTCCTACAAGGACTTTATAAATAAAAATTTTGACTCGATCTAAAATATGTACTGAGATAAACGCCTATGGGCAGTTCTCAATAGGTAATATAGCCCTTTCTTAAGTTTAGTTAACGTGTTTTGACTTTTAAGTTAATTGGTGGATGAATTTATTTATTTTTTCAGTAAAGTTATTATTCAGTACAATGACATACGAAAAAAAAAATAGGATGAAACAGTCTCCAAATAAGTTGTGTTTTAAGATGGTAACTAGTAAACCGATATGGATGCCATTTTTATTTTTTCTACAAAAAGTTAACGTTTTGATTTTTGAAAATATGAAAAATAAATTTTTCGCTAAAGGTGGTTATTTTATTGCTTTGAATTAAAATAGGTCGAATTTTCTTAATATCCTTTCTTAGGATATAACTTTAGATTTTTTTCGAAAAAAATAGGTCTTCAAAGTTAGACATGTACCAAATTTTAATGTTGACAAAGATCAGTATTTTTTTTTCATAATATGAGCTTTTTATCAAACTCCTTAATCATTTTTCTCTTTCTACATCATGGTTTTAACTCAGAATGATCTAAGTCGTTTTAGGTTTTAATTTCAAAGGTGTTAATATTTAATAAGATATTTAAGTGTGATGAGTTCATTTATTAACATAAATAGTTAATTACCTAATTACTTCGCATGTAGCGGATTAATTAAGGGCAAAGATAATGACAAAATAAAGCAAAAATAATTTTTATTGTGATTTTTTCCCAAAATATTTTTATTATGCTACATCTACATAATACCTGAGACAAAATTAGTTTACGACTTTACGGCCAAAACTCAAAAGTTTTTGGTCCGGACAATTTAGTAGGCTCTACCTGAATCATAGAAAATTGAATGAAGGGTTCTACACTAGGTTTTTCCATTTCATAATATTTGATTAGGTATACCATTTGCAAAAATGGCTTGACAATAACTTACGATAATAAACGACAATATACTTTTTGATTTGATTAAAAATATTATGAAACGAAATTCACTTGATTACCTACATGTTAGTGAAAGAAAATAAATAAAATAAAGTCTCTCTCAAAAAAAAACCAAAAAAATATACAGGAGGTTTTTACATTTACCTCACTTTACTTAAAAGCTGTGAATTTGCAGATAGTGCTGATAATATCCAACTTAAGAAAAAAAATCAAATTTTCTTTTATGAAAAGAATAATACGTACTTTAATAAGAAAATTATAAAGCAAAAATAGTTCGACAGGTACGTCGTTTTAAAGAATGCTATGTTTGAATGCTGTTTTGTAACATAAAATGTAAATTTTTATTTTTAATTTGATAATAATTGTATAGAATCGATATTTGATGTGGCTACATTTATTTAGTCCATGGTTTTAACAAATTAGTGCTTTTTTAAAAATTTTGAAAGATTTACTTGTGGATCTTATAATAAAGAAATTTCTCATAATCGACAAAGTTGTTACTGAAATACAAAGAAATCAGTCAGTCACGTTTATTTTCCAAAAAGAAACTTGTGTGTAATTAATTTGGAAAATAAAATACATTTTGAAAATCTGGAAATATAAAAACATAAAATTTGAAAATACTTCGTGGTTGCTTACTGTTAGTTTGAACTTGTGGTAAATCTCAATCATATATGTATGATATAGAGAGTACAAAAATTATAAAATGAAAAAAAAAACATTATCACATATTCTATACAAGATATTGCTAGTAGCTAGGTCTGTTTTTTTGAGTTTATCCTGACCAGACATTTTACAGCAGTCCTGTAGCACAAATTTATGAGAGATGAAATTGCCATAATGATTGCAAATAGACTATAGCAGAGGTATGCTACCCACGCTTGCATGGAAAAAGTAGTTAGAAATTATAATTTTTAAAGTTATGATGCAATTTCAATGGAAAATTACTTGAGATTAATTAATTACACCATTGTGGATACTTAGATGGTCAAATAATTTGGCTTAGGTACTTTTTGCCAAATGAAATTTTAGCTATTAAACAAACAATAAAACCAAAATAAAGTAGAAATATCGATATCTACGAAGAAAAATACTTATAAAAAACAATGTTATAATGACTTAACATAAATTTTTGTATTATTTAAACAAAAAGTGTTATTAAATATTAATAAAAAAGGTTTAATGGTTCAAAAAAAACAAAAAAACTGTTATTAATGCAATACAATAAATAAAAATATCCTCCCTTAGTTATATTTGACGGGTGTCTTCAAAAAAAAACAGTGGTTTGTCAGAGGAAGGGTTGGCAATTATTGTTTCAGCCAACTAATCAAAAATAAAGAGTTGCAATGGACTCCTTTGTTATGTTTTTAATAAAAGATTCTTAAAAAATTCAGCTAGAAAAACAAAAGCTTAAGGAGCTTTTCGAATTTTGACAAAATAGGCTTTTAATGGCAAGAGAATGATAAGTTTAATGAGACTTTATTTTAACAACACTGTGCTACAATTAAGACAAAATAATGGACTTTTTTATCCATTTTGTTTAAATAATGTTTTGATGGAACAATTTTAAAAGTTTACCAACGAGTTTTGGAGTTATAACTCAAATCTAGAGTTCAGTAAAGCTTTATTAAGGCAAAAGGTTGATCCTTTCGCATGCTGGAGAATCCGTCCTCCAGATAGAAATGGAGAGCATTTTATTTGCTGGCATATTTGGATAGTATTTAAACTTAACTTTTCAATAAAAAATATTCTACCAATTTATCTTGATCATATATTAATAGAAAAATTCCTTGTATTTACTGTTTCAAGGACAAAAAATATTCAAAAATATTCAAAAAAATTCAAAAATATTCAAAAATACATAAAATAATTGTAACACAGATTATAACGTTAGTAAATTAAACAACGAAAAACAGTTATGGCACATCTTCCAACAAATTAGTTTTGGTTTTCAAAAACTAGACAAGACTATTTCTTTTTAAACGAACAATTTTACAAAAATTTCCTTTAGTTTTTCCAACAAAATACTACCAATGGGTTAACTAAAGTATTACTGAGTTTTTCTCAAACTTTCAACCTAAAATTTTCACAAATTTTCCATAAATTTTTTTCACAAATTTTCCAAAAACTAAATTACCCTGAACTACTGGCACCACTTTGTAACAGGGGCCTGTGTGTGTGACAGTGGTTCTGTCACCTCAAGTGGCCAAGGCTTAAATGTTGTAAGCTACCAACTTAGGCTACAACTTATATAAATTATGAAAATATTAAATGTTACTATATGTTATTAAATTTACACGATCTCGAAAGAGAATTTGACGGTTCTTGGAGGAAAAGTATGCTATAAACGTTTTTCTCAAATGTATAACTAATGTAGGATAATCATACATACCTTTTCAATTTTCTTCTTGTAGCTTCACACTTTCACTTCTTATATTTATTAGTTGAATATCGACTTTTTACTACTATTAAACTTTTGTATTCAAATATTTACACTTCTTAAACTTTTAGGTTTTATAAACCTTTTATATATTTGTTGTAAATATATATATTCATCAACATCTTAAACGTTGATTGAATGAGTGAAACTATTCAATCAACTGTTTAATTTACTTAATATTACTGTTTAGGTTTGGGATATGTTATTAATTAAAAATGCCGATTTTAGGTCAACGAAAGGTTTGTATTTTGTTGTTAAAAAAACCATAAAACAGTTAAACACATTATTTCAAAACACTGGATACAGTAATAATTAATTACTTTAAAATCAATAAACTCCAAAAGAAAAGACCAAAATAATTTTGAATAATAAAGATAATAGCTTATACAAAGTTAAAATAATTGACAAATTTCCCCAGTTGAAATAAAACCCCCCCTCAAGAAGTGTGAATGAAAGCGTAACGTACCAGGCAAAGGCAAACTAAAGAGTGACGTCTCTGACGACTTTCGAAAGTTTCCCTTCTCAGTTAAAGCGACCCTGCGCTTGAAGGGACAAATATCTTGGCGTTGATTGGCTAGAATTCTACTCCCTTTCGCCTTGGCGAGAAAGAGATAGACTGCGCTTTAAGCGCTCCACTAAGAGACAAAATAGCAATGCAAGCCAGACTTAAAAACCCGTTAGAAAGTAAAATTACACTGTGTGTTTTTTTTTTAAATTGAAAATAGTTTAAAATTTGTTTCCAGTTACAAAATAAGAATTATTTTGATGTTAGTGGCTCACAGGACAGCGAACCTGAAAATATGCCTAAAAACAAGTCGCTGAGTTGCCATAAATTTTACTTAATCTTAACCTAGTCTTGCATATAATTAATGCTTGTTAATGACATAAACGATATTTAATTAAAAATCTTTAAAAACTTATAAATGGCAAAAATACCATTTATATTCAAATCCCGTTTTGTTACAGGACGCGTTAGGGGGCGAAACCCTAAGGGGTGGCAGAAGTGGTATGAAACCTCAAAAGTAGTACTTTTCCTACACAAATATCAAAATTATGAGTAGTAGTCCCTCTTAATCCACAAATGAAAACTTAAAAGTAAGAGCAGACATTTCTTCAGAAAAAGCGTCGGAAACAAATTTTCCGAAAATATTGGAGGAATAATACTTTAAATGCTCGCAGGCGAAAATAGATACAAAGCCAACTTTCTTGATAACCCAAAACCTACAGAAAAAAATTTGAATCTGGAAAAATACGTCTGAGGTAGCATGCACATGCGCCACAGGCAAAAAATTTTTAAATCCAAAAAGAAAATTTTTAAACAAAAATCAAGTAAAGTTATGCACAACTGGCAGTTTTAAAGGTAAAATTGGTTAAATATTACTTTTAACCTTTTTTTAACCAAAATCTAATGCCAACAAAAGACTTCTGTATCATATTGGGTTAATATCGTTTGAGGTGTTCTTGATTTATTTTTTTTAATAGTCCACCTCTTGTATGGTGGACCAAGGCCAACACAAAAATAGAGGCCACGACCCTGAAAAAATCAGCTGTGCTCCCGGGGCTGAATTTTACATTGGGTCTTATGGGAGGTCAGATGTTTTTTTATGATATTTTCAAAATGGCACTACAGACTTCCGCAAAATTTAAGTGAAATATTTTCAGACACCATTCCGATATTCCACCAAATGTTTGTTATGAAGCAACATGATTAAAAGGTTAAAATCTTCAAGATTCAGCATTCCTTATTTTGAATTCAAATTACCCGCCATGTACCACAAGCCAACTGTTATATTTGACATGTATTTGACTTTGTCATCTGTGATTGTCACATTCGCTTCTGCTTTAAACTTAATTTTTGTGTGAGCTAATGAAGCGGCTATGAAAAATTAAGGATTACTATACATTTTAAAAAAATGTTCTGCAAGAATAAAGTAAAAACAATCTCAAAAACGGCTTTATTTAAAAAAAAGTCAAATATTCATGAACCGTCATTCCAACTTCAATATTTTAAAGACAATCCGCCGTGTCGTAACGTGACCATCAAAAAAAAAACCAGCGCCGGATGTGACGTCAACAAAGTGGAGGATCGTGGCCCCCCGAAGCTAAGATTTTTTTAGATATTTTCCACATATTTCAGTATTCGTTCGAACGCAGTTCGGTACGGTTGTATTGCATCGTACCTGCATGATAGTACTAACAAGGTCAAAGTCGAAGTTTGTTTTGTTTATAATAAACTTCGCGCGCGAAAAATCTGTGTTAAAAATCTATAAACAATGTTTATTATAAATAATATATCATGTTTAAAAGCAAAAAAAGTGTACCATCACCTGTGAAGCTTGTTTTAAAAATTAGCGAAAAGCCCAAACAAAATCAAGAAAAAATGGATAATGCCGAATTATTTCAGGATAGCCATGCTAGAACACAAAATGAAGAAGTTTTATATAGCGAATGGAAAAAATCCCAAAACGAAAAAAATTCACTTAGTGTACAAGTGGATTATCTCCGAAGTCAACTGGAAAGTATGCAGAGAAAATTTGCAGATTTAGAGACAAAAGTCACTAAAAAAGAAGAGTCTGACATGGACTACATTACTGATGAAGACGATCTGGCAAGAGAAACTGAGTGGATCAGACAAAAAGGAAAAGGTTGGAAAAAACGTCGAATGGATACTTCACTCTCACTACCACAACAAAGCTCGGGCACTGGAGAGCCCTCCAATAAAACACAGCTATCGGCTGGTTACTAAAATGCTTAATGAAATAAAGCATCAATGGCACTCATACGAAAACAAACAAATAAGGCCAATTAGAGTAATAGCGAATAGGCTACACTTCTCATGTGACCCACAAAAAATTGTAGCTGATCTACAAAAACAAGGTTTTAAGGCACTGGAGGCCAGCAACAAACTTAAATGGGGAACAAGACAACCTCTTAACATGTTTATGCTCACATTTAGCCACGATGAAGATATCAACAAAATTTTGGAAATTTCCAGTATCCTTGGGATTGAAGTGCAAATAAAAGCACTAAAAACCTCCAAATTAGTCCCTCAATGCAAATCAATCTTATGGACACACGCAAAAATATTGCGCTAAAGAACCACGTTGCGTAAAATGCACGGGGAAACATCTTACTGTAGAATGCCCCAAACCAAAAGAATCCGAGCCAAAATGCATCCCCTGTGGAGGCAAGCATCCTGCTAACTACAGAGGATGCCTTGTTGCTAAAGAAATACAAAAATTGAAAAATAAACCTAAGAAACCGAATCTCATACCAAACGTGAGTACAAATATACAAAACCAACAGACAAGAAACACAGTCACACAAAACTCTGTGACAAGGACATACAGTCAAGTAGCAGCAACAGCTACTATACCTGATATTAATATCAGTAGTCAAAATACTATGGAACAAACACTACAATTAATTTTGGAGAAATTGAACAAACTTGATGAGCGATTAACTAAACTAGAAAGTAGCAATAACGGAGCTACCAATATGCCTCAAAATGGTCAGTAATCTTAGAATCCTAGCTTGGAATGCCAATGGTCTCTTGCAACATCAGCAAGACTTGCAAGTTATTCTAGACAGAAAAAATTGACGACTGTCTTGTGTCAGAAACGCATTTCACTAACCAGTCTCACATTAAATTTAAAGGTTATAAAGTGTATCATACAACTCACCCTAGTAATACTGCACATGGGGGAAGTGCTGTAATAATTAAAGAAAATATATCACACTATGAGAAGATGGGATATAAAACCATACAGATCCAAGCTACATTAGTAAGTGTAAAAACCAAAACATATACATTAGTCATAAGTGCTGTCTATATACCACCAAGGCACTTACTAAAGAAAAATCAATATCTTAATTTTCTCAGAAAATTAGGAAACCGTTTAATAATTGGAGGTGACTTTAATGCAAAAAATACCTACTGGGGATCTAGACTGACGAATTCTAAAGGAAAAGAACTTTTGCAAGCTATTAGTGAATATCAATGTGAGCCGATATCAACTGGTAAGCCCACATACTATCCAATAGATCTAGAAAAAATTCCAGATCTAATTGATTTTTTCATAGTAAAAAATATATCTTTAAGTTTTGTAGATATAGAAGAAAGTTTTGATTAACACTCAGATCATTCACCTATTCTTCAAACTCTTAGTAAAAACATAATAAAGAAAGAAGCAAATATCTCACTAGTTAATAAACTGACTGACTGGATTAGTTTTAAACAAAGTCTGTCAGAAAATATAAACCTATCAGTACCATTGCAAACGACAGAACAAATCGATAAAGAAGTTGAATATTTTGTTACAAATATTCAACAAGCAGCTTGGGAAAACAGTCCAAAACCAAAGAGAATATTTAAGGGAAAAAACTATCCAAAGGAAATTAGCCTTATATTGGAAAAAAGGAAACTAAGAAGAAAGTGGCAGCAAAGCCGTGATCCTCGGGACAAAACAAATCTCAACAACATGACGCAGCGCATTAGGCGAGAAATTCTAGTAATAAAAAATGAATCTTTTAACCATTTTCTTAATGAACTTACAGATGATAAAAATACCGACTATTCCCTTTGGAAAGCAACCAAAGATTTTAAAAGACCAATTATCCAAATTCCACCCATACGAAAATCTAACAACCAGTGGGCAAGGAGCAACGAAGAAAAAGCAGATATTTTTGCAAGTCATTTAGAAAAAACATTTCAGCCCCACGAAGCACCAGATGAACAATTTCATTTAAATGAACCCCATCAAATCGAAGACCATATTAAGCTTACATCACCAAAAGAAATATTAACAGAAATCAAAAATATTAATTCGAAAAAAGCCCCAAGGTATGATCTTATTAACGGGGTAGTCATAAAACAACTCCCCAGAAAAGCTATCGTAAAACTATGCAACCTAATTAATGCGTCTTTTAGGCTTAGGTATGTACCTAAACTGTGGAAAGTTGCAGAAGTTATCATGATTCCAAAACCGGGAAAACCACTCCATGACGTGTCATCTTACAGGCCAATATCTTTGCTGCCAATTATATCCAAGCTCTATGAAAAATTATTGCTTAAAAGAATAAAACCCATCATAGAAAGACAAGAAATTATTCCGTCTCATCAATTTGGTTTTCGAGACAAGCACTACACGATAGATCAAGTACACAGAATTACTAATATAATAGAAAAAGCACTAGAAGAGGGAAAAGTTTGTTCTGCAGTTTTTCTAGATGTATCACAATCATTTGACAAAGTGTGGCATGAAAGCTTAATTTTAAACTAAAACGGTTTCTGCCAAAACAATATTTGGATATTTTGGAATCATACATATCTGATAGACATTTTAGAGTAAACCAGGAAGACTCATACTCAAATTTAAGAGAAATTCAAGCCGGCATGTGATATCCCAAAGCCAGAAATTGCCACTTAGCAACATTTGCCGATGATACTGGTTTATTGACGGTAGAAAAATCTATTGAAAAATGCATAGAAAAACTTCAGGATGCAGTCACCCAAGTTCACAGTTGGACCACAAAGTGGCGAATAAATTTAAATGAAACCAAATCAATTCATGTTGATTTTACAAACAAAAATATAAATCACATACAAATTACAATTAACAACATTCCCGTACCATATTCAAATCAGGCAAAATATCTAGGTATGACACTTGATGCCAAATTGCGCTGGAAAGCGCATGTTAAGAAAAAAAGAAGAACTTGAGATCAGGTATAGAAAAATGAACTGGCTAATTGGAAGGAAGTCCAATTTAACAATTCATAATAGTTACTGCTTTATAGACAAATACTGAAACCAGTATGGACATATGGTATTTAACTATGGGGTTGTGCTAAAGAGAGTAACATTCTAGTTTTACAGAGATTTCAAAATAAAGTATTAAGAAACATTGTGAATGCACCTTGGTACGTTCGAAAAAAGTACGCAAAAAGCCATGAAGATAGACTCCATCGGCATGTGAATGTGGAAGCAATTCAGCTTCTAAACAATACTATGCTAGTTCGAAGACTAAAAAAGTAAAGCCGTTTGAGCTAGTAACTTAAGTGAATTACACATAAAACAAAATAATGCTATAAACACAACACAATTGTGAGTTACAGACTAAACAAAGCGGGGAGAACTGTTGAGTGAACCCAAGTTTAAATCTGACTTTTCTAGTAAACTAAGTTAAAACAAAATTGGTAATTAGTCTTACTGACTAGATTGTAATACAATACACACAGTGTGTTTGACAAATAAAAAATATATATATTTCATGAACACAAACATAAAATAGCATAATATATACTGCCTTATGAGGTCTCGGCCCCCCCGAAACTGTCTCGCTATACTCTATTTGTTTTTTATTCTCTTATAGAAATAAAGCCCCCTAGATGTGGACTTGTTCATGCGGTAGAAAAAACAGTTTTTGCCCGTATAATTTTATATTAAATTATTTTTATATTTAAGTCTTGTTCCTAGTCTGATACACGAATTTACCAATTTTCATATTTATTCACCCAGAGGACGTTTTTAAAAACGTTTTTCGGACGTTTGTCAATTATAATTTTTTATACTATCTGCAAAATTTGGGGACGTTTAATAAACGTTTCACTGACATTCGGAAACGTTCCAAAGCGTTTCGAGGAAGTACAAAAAACGTTTCAAGGACATTAAAAAAAGTTTCAGTGGACTTTTAAAAAACGTTCAGGGGACATTTAAAAAACATTCAGGGGACGTTTAAAAAACGCTCAGTAGACGTTTAATAAAGGTTCAGGGTACGTTTAGAAAACGTTTCAGGGGACGCACAAAAATAACGTTTCAATTTCAATTTCTTTGATTACATAGTAATAAAGGTTCGTCACTTGAAATATAAAAAAAATACAATTTATTGTTAAAATACTAGCATACACACACACACAAACACACACACACACACACACACACAAACACACATACATATACAGTGAATCCTTTCCTTACGGACACCTCTATCAAGCGGACACTTCCTTTAGACGGACAAATTTAGAACCAAGCTTTTCCCTATTTCTTTACATGTAAAATTCACTCCTATAACCGGACACTCTAATAACCGGACGCGGTCAATTTTTTTTGATTAAAAATTCTGAAACCTCCCTTAACCAGATGGAAACCTCTGACAACGGGACGGAGGTCTGCACGACATTATGTAGAATGTTGGCAACAACGCACTCTGGAGCCGGGGAATTACCTTTTTCCGATTTAATTCGGAGACTAAATACTTCTTTCGTATTTACAAAATATTAGCTCACATATTAGTGTGAGCTATGGTGATCGTAATTTTTTCGAGAAAAAAAAAAGTTGCTCCGATTTCAAAATTTTTTATATATCTTTGCGTTTCAGATGATTTTGAAACTTTTTTGTTGCGCCGTCTGTCTGTCTGTCTGTATGTCTGTCTGTATGTGTGTCTGTAACGACCAACCCGCATAACTCAAAAACCGCTTGTCCTATTTAAATGAAATTTGGTACCTAGGCTGGGTCTTGGACCGTGATGGTCCCATTTAAAAATGAACAAAATCCACCGAACGCAAGCCAAATAAAAGGGTGGGGGTAGATTTCAAAAAGTAGAGTTTATGTGAAAATATGGCGTGTGTGATATCAAACGAAAGGTAATTAAGTCTGGAGTAAAACAAAATGAATTTTAGTTTACTCTAAAAAAAAGGGTGGGGGTAGATTTCAAAAATTAGAGTTTAAGTGAAAATATGGCGTCTGTGATATCAAACGAAAGGTAATTAAGTCTGGAGTTAAACAAAATACATTTTAGTTTTTTTTTTAAATGGAGGGGGTAGATTTTAAAAATTAGAGTTTAAGTCAAAACATGGCTTGTGTGGTATCAAACGAAGGGTAATTGAGTCTGGAAGTGAATAAAATATATTTCAGTTTTTAGTTATATTAGCTGACACGTACACTATAACTATAGTACCTAGTGTGAGCTTAGGTGCCCATAGATTGGCAGAGTATTTTATTCGGCTGGAGTGCTGTGTTTTATTTTTATTGTTCAATTGAGTCGTAATAGATTTCTTTGAAATTGCGCCCAGTAAAAAACTTCTTAGCTTACGTCAAAAAATGGAAGTTGTTAACATTTCAGAGAAGGAACATCTATCAGCACGAAAGATCGGAAAAACTCAAGCAGCGGAAATTGTTAATAATTATATATTAAAATTTCGTAGTTCTCTCTCATAAGCGGACACCTTCACTAAACGGACACCTCCACTAAGCGGAAAAAATCGAGCAAACCGTGAGTGTCCGCTTATAGGAGGTTTCACTGTACCTATACTAGGGTATGCCAGAAACAAGATACAATTTTCAATTACTTAGTTTGACAGGTCTTTACGATCACATAGTAGTTAAAATCACATAATACAAATGTTTTCAGTTTAAATCAACAGTAAGCACAGCTATATCCATAAGGTACCTAATTGGTTTGAATGGTTTAAGAATTCTTTTATGGAATAAAATGAATGCTGAGTAAAATATTCTGCCAATTTATGGGCACCTAAGCTCACACTAGGTAGTATAGTATTAGTAGTAGTAGTAGTATTAGTGTACGTGTAAGCTAATATAACTAAAATGTGAAATATGTTTTATTCAACTCCGGACTCAATTACCTTTCGTTTGATACCACACAAGCCATGTTTTGACTTAAACTCTAATTTTCGAAATCTACCCCCACCCTTAAAAAAAAACTAAAATGTATTTTGTTTGACTCCAGACTCAATTACCTATCGTTTGATATCACACACGCCATATTTTCACTTAAACTCTAATTTTTGAAATCAATCCCCACCCTTTTTTTTAAATCACGTAAAATGTATTTTGTTTAACTTCAGACTCAATTACCTTTCATTTGATATCACACACGCCATATTTTCATATAAACTCTAATTTTTGAAATCTACCCCCACCCTTTTATTAGGCTTGCGTTCGGTGGATTTTGTTCATTTTTAAGTGGGATCATCTCGACCCAAGACCCAGCCTAGGTACCAAATTTCATTCAAATCGGGCAAGCGGTTTTTGAGTTATGCGCGGCAAGCGGTTTTTGAGTTATGCGCGTTGGTCGTTACAGATAGACAAACAGACAGACAGACAGACGGCGCAACAAAAAAGTTTCAAAATCATCTGAAACGCAAAGATATATAAAAATTTTTGAAATCGGAGCAACTTTTTTTTTCTCGAAAAAATTACGATCACAATAGCTCACACTACTATAGTATAGTAGTAGTGTGAGCTAAAATTGTTTTATTCTCCCCTTGAAAATCCCGTTTCAGGTGACGTTTAAAAAACGTTTTAAAAACGTTTCAGGGACGTTTTAAAAACGTATTATGGAGGTCTTCAAAACGTTTTTCAAAAACGTTTCAGGGACGTTTTAAAAACGTTTCAGGGACGTTTTTAAAACGTTTTTTGGACGTTTGTCAAATGAAAATTTGTATACCTTCTGCAAAATTTGGGGACGTTAAATAAACGTTTCAATGACGTTCGGAAACGTTCCAAAGCGTTTCGAGGACGTACAAAAAAAGTTTCAAGGTCCTCTAAAAAACGTTTTAGGGGAGGTTTAAAAACGTTTCAGGGGACGTTTAAAAAACGTTCAGGGGACATTTTAAAAAACATTCAGGGGACGTTCAGAAGATGTTTTATAAACGTTTCAGGGACGTTTCAAAAACGTTTCAGGACGTTTCAAAAACGTTTCAGGGACTTTTTAAAAACCTTTCAGGGACGTTTTAAAAACCTTTCAAGGACGTTTTAAAAACAGTTCAGGGACGTTTTAAAAACGTTTCAGGGACGTTAAGGACTCGGGCCCCTTGATATTGGTCTCTTTCATGTTGGCCTTCTTAAAACTTGACTCCAATCCAATCTGAGTATGGTTGAAAAGTTTTAAATTTATGTTTTTCTGATTAGCCTATGTAGATAATGATGATGATTCTGGTAAGAGAAATGTGAGGGAACCTAAAAGTATATTTTTTAAACTTACTTTTTAAGACGTTTAAAAACGTACTTTTCGGGACGTTTTTAAAACTTACTTTTTAGGTACGCCATAGTTAGGGCTGTAAGAGATCTTTTAAAAACGTCCTTACTAGCGCATTTTGAAAAATTCCTTTTTGGCACGTTTTAAAAACGTACTTTTCAGGTACTCAAAGGTTAGGCCCCTAAGGAACCTAAAAAGTACATTTTAAAAACGTCGAGACCTAGACCGTTTTTAAAACGTCCTTTTTGGGACGTTTTAAAAATGTACGTTTTGGGTACGGAAATATTGTGGACCTAAAGTGACGTAAAATGTATGTTTTAAGAACGTTCAAAGTGGACGGTTTTTACACGTTTCATTTAGAACGTTTTAAAAACGTACTTTTAAGCTACGGGGACGTTGGGACCTAAAGGGCCCTAAAATATATATGTA
The DNA here is from genome assembly GCA_963576565.1 of Aspidapion aeneum. Taxonomy (NCBI): domain Eukaryota; kingdom Metazoa; phylum Arthropoda; class Insecta; order Coleoptera; family Brentidae; genus Aspidapion; species Aspidapion aeneum. Next base: position 41,884,018 of record OY755044.1, read on the forward strand.
TATGTCTAGAGAACCCGTCATTATCACTTTCATCACCCTGTATTTCAAAAACTGATCATTAGCTTGAGTTGGACCCATGAGAACTTGAATACCAAAGTTTCATGAAGTTTGACGTATTACAGAATTCCCATAAGAGGTGTGCCTGATCCTTTGCGAAAATGACATTTCCTAGGCCAGTCATTAGCGCGAAAAAAAGACTTTGACATATGCTGTTCACATTCGAGTCATAAAAAAAATTCAGTTTTCGACCTTAGGGGGGCGGCTTCCCCGCCATCTTGGATTTAGTGTGTACGAAAAGATTTTTTTTGTAAATTACTTTTTACCAAATATTTAAATAATCAGAAGGGAAGTATAAAGCTACCTCTAATGGGCACAGTAAAAAGGCGTCCATATTCAGGTTTCCCATTTCAAAAAACCTCTGGGCACCAATTTTAAAATTAAAACTGTTCATTATTTTGAAAAAAATTCGATTGTTATTTTTTTCACTTTAAACACTGTATCTCGGAAACGGAGCAATTTTAAACCCTACTTTATATGAACTTTTATCTTAATTTTGCGCCGTAGAATATGTGATAAAAATTTTAGCGTTTTAACTTTTAGCTAAATGGCTAAAAAACATTATTCTTCGAATCCAGTACCTGTACATTTTAGAAAAAAAAGTTTTTGACAAAAGTTGAAGACAATAAAATTTCCTAGAAAAACGCTGTTGTACGTTTTTTTGTCAGACGAATGGTTTTTGAGGTATGACGCTAAACATTTCGCCGCCATTTTGGATTTTGACCAATTTTTTTATTTAGTGGCCGAAACTGCTCATTTTGTGAAAAATGTAATAACATAAAATAAAGACCAACAATAATAGCACTGGTCTGCAAAAAAAAAATTCTTGAGCCCTGGAATTATTTCCGCTGATTCTTATGTAAGACGACGCCCTGAATCCAAATATAGCTTGCGTTTTCTTCTATCACCCACCATCTTTGAGGGAGCAGCCTTTTATATTATCGACATAAATTTAAATTTTTAAGTATAAAGACAGTTATTTTAGTTTCAAACAATATTAAATACATGTGCGCACTCCGGGGGAGGGGATTCTATTCGGTTCGGTTTTTTCGGTTTGGTTCGGTTCGGTTCAGTCGGGGTTCGGTTCGGTTCGGTTTCCTCTTATACCCTGAGGTACAACCCTCTCGTTTCAAAAACCAGCAGTACTCCGCCAACATGCTTGCATTTCACTTCCCTGAAAACCTATTTTCCAACCTAGAGATGTCTTGATGAAACCGTTCCGCGGATTCATCCGAGACTGCTCCTAAATTTTCAGGAAAGGAGTCCATGGCCTTTTACGCTAAGAGCAATTCCTCGACCTGAGCGACATAATCATCACTTTTATGGTTACCCAAAAAGTTCTTACACACCTTTTGGAATGCAACCAAGCTCGTTTTTCTTTTTTATTCAGGTGTTCAATAAACGGCGAATCTTGAAAAAGTTGTCTAATCTGGGGCCCCACAAAAACACCTTCCTTAATTTTAGCCTCACAAAGACGAGGAAATTTAGTTTTAAAAATTATGAATGCGTCGCCTGTTTTGTCCAGTGCTTTTACAAATTGTTTGATCAGTCCAAGTTTGATGTGCAAAAGGGCAAGTAAATATTATCTTGCGGGATTAATAAGGATCGTTGGCGACATTTTTCTGACCGGGAGTAAATCTTTTTTGTTCCGTGCTGGGCTGTCGCATTCACAAACAAAGCAAAACTATTTTATTTTTTTATTATAGTTTCTGCATGAGCGTATACAACGGGGGAGGGGGGCTTGGGGGCGAAAGCCCCCCCCCCAAGAAACTATTTATTTTCCTACTTTTTAATATGTTAATAAATAAAAGTGGAAAAAATTTCCAAGCTCCTCCAAGGCGATACGTCAGTGGTTTCTGTGTTTACTTTTATATACTAATATGTTGCTTTATACTTTGCTGGAACGTTTATTACCTTTACCGTTAAGACAGCAGCTAAAATTTTGTAAAAATAATTAGAAAATGCATATAAAACGGTAAAATCGACAAAGTCCATTTACCATTTATGCAAAAAAAAATCCTTTCCGTCCCACCAAACTATCGAAAAGCAGTAAAAATAGGTAGGGGGGTCTCCCTATTTGGATTCAGGAGGAGTCAGGGCCGATTTTCATGCCGACCACTGTAGCCTATAAAATAGGACTCGCGATTAAGAAACCCAGTAATTTACACTTAAGATAAAGAAACGTTGTAACTGCTTTGCAGTAAACTTTTGTCTAAAACTTTTTTTCTTAAATGTACAGGGTGTCTCATTATATTTTTCCCACCCTTTTAGACTATTGATAATTAATATAGAAATATAAAAGAAATTGTGTTCGAATTCACGAAATTTTTACTTTTAAATTGCATCTTGACTTTATTTCTAATGCTTACCATATTTGACAGGCGCTCATATTTATAGTTTTTGTAAATTGGATGCTCCTTATATTATTTAATTAATAGATTAGGCTTGGAATATACTTTCCAAAAATACCCCATTTGTCGCTGTTTTGATAAATAGTTTCTGAAATATTAGCAATTTAAAAGTAAAAAATTCGCGAATACGAAAACAATTTCTTTTTTATTCCTAGATCAATTATTAATGGTCTAAAAGGGTGGGAAAAAATATAATGAGACACCCTGTACATTGACCAAGTAAATTAAAAAAAACCTTTTCGTGCACACTAAATCCAAGATGGTAGGGGGAGCCCCCCACCAAAGTCGAAAACTTTAAAAAAATTTAGGACTCCAATGCACTATAGGATAAAAAATCCAAATTTTGGCCAATATAGGAAGAAAATAGGTTTACCTTTTAGTTATAAAATTACCACCAAAAATATTTAAAATGACCAAGTCATCAATATTTTTAATAATAACATTTGAAATCTAAGTAGGCTGTGCTTGATGACAGCGCAAAGTCAGCTTATACGTCGAATAAAGTATTCCTTTGTTTTTTCTTTAAATATTTACTGATATTTCAAAAGGCGCTGTACTAAAGATATTAATTTAAAAGTGATTTTTTTTTATTACCCATGTAGAACGAAGGTTTGAATGCTGGTTTTAAATCAATATATAGCAGAAATCTGGCAAAATAAATAAAATTGTTTGGTTAGGTTGAATTACAAAATGAGATCCGCAAGGATCCGATCAGGCCGATATGTAATAATATTCTTTAGAGTTTAGGCTAAAAGGCTGTTGAAAACCGTTTGCAACTATTTGCAACAAAGGAGTTTTTATTTACGTTTAGATGAACTCTGCATTAAAAATCAAGACCTTTTTGATGTCTAGTTGTCTTAGATAACACAAGTTTCCTTTGAATTAATTCATCATTTTTGGGTAATATTAGTTTCCCTGTGTTGCCAATTGCCTTTAAATTTGACAAACTTTGAGAACTACTGCTTTGAAACTGCTTATATTTTCATGAGCACTTATCCTTGGTTTCCTATGCCAGTACACAAGGTGCTTTATTACAAGCTGGGTTTTTGGGAGAGGAATCCTCAGAAACGAGAAACAAGATCTACAAGCATGATCCGGAATACTATGCCCGAAAAAGTAGTAGAATAAATAATTTAACAGACATTTTCAATAGGGTAATGGATACTTCAGATCCGTTAATCTCAACTTTGTCACTTATGTCACGAAAATCCAAACTGAAATCGAAAGTGTTACCTGAAAATGATAGAAATTTTTTGCAATCACCCGATGAATATTTATCTAAATCGGGTTTACTTAAAAATAACACCCAATCCAGTAGTGTTGAGCCAGATCATGAATTTTTATTTGACATTTCAGAATTAGATAGCTTAGGGCCGGTTTATCAATGGAGGGTTACCCCTCGAGTTAGAGATAGCCCTGGGTTAAAGTTGTCAAAAGTTTTTATCCATCCAAGATTAAATGCAAACTCGAGGGTTAACCCTAGGCTAACTTGACCCGCGCTCGAACGGCAGGGTAGCGTATTTAGCTCTGGGTTAACGACAAAATTTCCAATTATTTTGAAGTGTTTTGTTTTTTTTTTGGTTGATTTTTCTCAAAAGCATAACATTCAACTTGTGTACTTCAATTTTAGTGTTAAATAGGATGCTCTGAAAATTTTTAAACACTAGCGGTGATACTTTTTATGGTGTGAGGCTGCGAGATGACGGAATTCTCCACAGACATGGAGATTTTTGCCATGGGAGCAGTCTACCAAGCAAGCCAAAAATAAATATTCTTTTTTCTATGAGCAAGGTCATGTTTAATAGAAAAGCACCCAATGAATATCCCACCTGCCAACTAGAGCTATACCTAATATGTGTAGGTACCGAGTCACAATATAGACCCACTGGCGGTCGCAGCGGAAGGGCTGCAAGGCCCACTCACATATGTTTTCCTCAATATGTGTACCAGTTTTATTATAATTACTAATTTATATATATAATTTTAAAACTTTTAATATATATTTAAAAATGCAAAATAAAAAGTGAATGTATATTTTACACACTGAGTTTTTAAAATTTTTATTTGGCGGCCCCTGAAAAATGACTATTAAGTTCTTTTGTTATACAACAGCATTTTAGGAATCAGAAATAATCAACAATTAAGTTTATATATATATAGTACGTAACATCAAAATAAAATACTTAAATTATTGCAACATGCTAGAGCACTTTTATATTTCAAAAGATATGCTACAGAATAAATAATATATCACATCAAGGTTTTTAAACACTTTTTGGTCACCCAGGAAGCCTCTGCTTGCTCTGCACAGGGGGGTGTCAGTCATTCCGGGATAACATGTTGATGTGTCAGAAACTAGTACCATTATTTCTTGTTGATGTGCCTTATTGATATTTCTTTATTAAAATGTAGAAGTTTGTTTGGTTTCCTTGTAAAGACATGACCTGTAACAAAAATAAAATAGGTGTACTAGTTTAAAAATAAACTTAAAAAATGCAGAATTATGAAAGACATTAATCCATTTGCTTTTAACTTATTTTATCTCTTAAATTATCTAGCTTTAATAGTACCTATAGATGCATTTTTATTTTAGACTATAGTTAGTAGTTAAGTACAACAGAAATAATTTACAAAGTTGGAACTACATGCTAATTTTAATGTAGCTAAATTATTTTCATCATACATATAGTAGATCCTTACTGGCTAGAGTACAATAACTGAAAAAACTGAATAAGTTTTTTCCGAGGGGTCATCAGCTTTCAACAGTACTGTACAAATTTCACAACAGGACCCGACAGTACCACGACAGGATCCAACAGTACTCGACAGTACACGACAGTACCCAACAGTACTCGACAGGACCACGACAGGACCCAACAGTACTCGACAGTACACGACAGTACCCAACAGTACTCGACAGTACACGACAGGACCCAACTGTACCCGACAGTACACGACAGTACCTAACAGTACACGACAGGACCCAACAGTACCCAACAGTACCCAACAGTACTCGACAGTACCCAACAGTAAACGACAGGACGTAACAGTACGATATAGAAGCCAACAGTACACGACAGTATTCGACACAACCGTCTAACCCGAAACAGTGGCGTAGATGCGAAAAGACAGGATGACCTTTTTTTTTTTTTTTTTTTGGTCGCAAGATTTGTGAGCGCGGTGCGGTTCCCCAGAGATGATGAGCTTTTTTTTTTTTTTTGCTCCCATGTTTTTTGAGGGCGCGCTTTGTCCTTGTCGGACCCCCCCAAGGCACGACAACAGTACTCAACAGGACCCAACAGTACTCGACAGTACACGACAGTACCCAACAGTACACCGACAGGACCCAACAGTACTCGACAATACACGACAGTACTCGACAGTACACGACAGTACCCAACAGTACTCAACAGGACCCAACAGTACACGTCAGGACCCAAGTCCTGTTGGACGCTGTACAAAATTTTAGGGTGCCGATGACCCCTCGGTTGTTTCCAAATAATATTTTTTAACAAAACACCCGAAACCAACAATACAAAAAAACATATGATTATAACCACAAAATGTCAAAAATTCCACAGACTATTAAATAGGAAGGGAAAACTTAGATGGTCGATTGTTACCAGCATTGCCAACCTGCGAGTTTCGGAGCTCTGGGTTAAAATCGCGTGGATAAACACTTTTCTCTTTAACTCGAGGGTTACCCCAAGGTCAGAGTTGGCCCAGGGCTAGCTAACACGAAGAGATACCCCGCCATTGATAAACCGGCCCTTAGAGTTGGATTCAGAAATAAACGATTAAGTAAAACTTCAAGAAAAGTTAAGTGATCTGTAATATTTAGACTTTGCTATTTTTGAGTAAATATAACTTCTTCTGTTTTTGCAAAATTTTTCAATATCCAGCCATTTTAATTTGTGGAAGTATCCAGGAATTCCGGATAATTAGGGTGAATGTAAGATGTTTCTTATGAATATAGAACTAGAACAAACAGTGTAATTCTGATTTGGCACTTTTGGGGAATTTAAGGTTATTTAAAGGAAAGAGATAAAATATGAAGTTAACTTTTACGGTGAAAACTACATATTTCCAAGCTACAGGGCGTTCTAAAAATTCTGCTTTTTGAAGTGTCTACAATCCTTTATGTCTGATTTTTTATGTGTTGTCATTTTATATTTTTAAAAAAGTAAACCGTAACTTTGATCTGTTTGATTTTAAAAATCGACATTCAATTTGACTAAAATACAGCTCTACACATGCGGTTGTCTTATATCTCCTATGCAAGTTATTTTCAACACCCCAAAATTGCCCAATGAGGATCCCCTTACATAATAAAATCTTATATAATTTACTAAAATGATTTTAAACTCTTTAGTATACCACCTATAAGGTCTTCAAAATATTGCTACTCAAAAAAATCGGTTTTGTTTGCTTAAATCATATTCTTCTAATATTGGCCAAAATAAAGACGTCTTATCCTACTGTGCAATGTGAAAAAGATATGTCAAAATCGCAACTACACCACCTTTTGCAAGCTGGGGATCTTTTTTTCGCTCTAATGACTGGAAATAAGGAAATCATTAATTTTTTTTAAATATTTAGGGGGGCAAATGCCTGTCCCTGTCCCTCGCTGCGTACGCCCATACATAGGGAACGTCCTTAAATTACGTAACGCAAAAATTCAGGATTTTTGAAACCCCCTTCCCCTTTTGTAACGCATTTTCAAGAAAAAAACCATTAAGTGTAACGCAAGGCTAAACCCTCCCCTCTCCTACTAGAGCATTACGTAATTTAAGGATAGGCCCATATGACCAATTTTACAAAGTTGCGCATTTTTAAAGAAGGCAAGGACGAGACTATTTAATGCTGTGGTGTACGCAAAAATAAATCTTGGGAGAGGGGGCTTCAGTGCTTCGTTTCAGATATTTTTAGTAAAAAATTTGTGACTCTTGAAGATTTGGTAGTTAGTTAGAAAACACCGTTAAGAACAGGCCTTAATACAGCTCATAAATCCCTACATTTATCACATTATAGGGATCATCAGAGGGGGAGGTAGGGTTTAGCTTTGCGTTACACATTGTTTTTTTAATGTGTTTTTTCTTTAAAATGCGTTACGAGGGGGGAGGGGGGTCAAAAATCCTAATTTTTTCCGTTACGCTATTTAAGAACATGCCCTCGGGGGTCAAGACTGATTAAATTAAATTTAAATTAGGTTAATTTTATGCAATAGTTTAAATACTATAAATGCCTTGACCTACCTATTTGGTGGAGTGAAATTGTGAATAAACCTTCTACAATGGAAAGAAAATAAATTAAAAAAATTGCACGCAGTTTATGAGCAGCTCCTTGAGCAAGTTTAAAACATGTTAATGTTACCGGCACATCACCGGTAAGCCGGTATGTTCGTCGGATTGGTGTCCTGTAACCTATCTATGATCTGTGGACACGTCAATGTCAAATCAACTAAACTTTTCATAACCACACTTTTTCACGTGTAAATTTCAAAAAAATGGAAAAATGGGCTTAAACTCAAATAAGCTGGGAATTGCTAGAAAACCAAATAGAAAGGAACTGCGACGAAATCTTCGTAAAGAAAAAAAAGCAAGAAAAAACGAGTGGTTTATGAAAAGAGGAAAAACTCAAGAAAGTATACACGGATATAGTGTTCCAGAAAATGAGGAGGAAGTTGAGCAAGAGCAGGATAAAACAAGCACTAATCAAAATGAAAAGAGAGGGGCTAAGGTAAGGAAGTCTGGAAGTTACTACTACCAATTAAACTACTACCAATGTAAAGCTGGATTCAGAGTTCTGTAAAGTAAGAAGTATGAATGAGGGATCACCCCTCATCAGCTGAACCAAATTTGTACACTGTTCTACAGGACTTTAATAAACTTTTGGTCCTGTAGTATCCTGTACAGATTCTGTGGAGTCCTGAGGAAGTGCTGTATAGACCTCTGTGGTCCTGTCAAAAAATGTGTACACCTACTGTCAGCTGCACAAAGTTTGAATTTTTAAATCAACCAAAATGTATTTTGTGGTAGGTACCTACATTTGATTTTGAGGTTATGTAGGGTGCTAGCACCAGTGGTCACCATCACACCAATGGTCGCCACTGTCAGATATATTTGCAAAAAATAAGCCAAAAAAATACCTATTTTAAAACAACTAGCACCATCTAACGAATGTATCATGCTTTGTTTACTTAAAATTAGTGACATTTATGCAATGTAGGGGGCAACTGACATGGTAAAAAAATTATTCTTTACAAGTGTCACTTTTCCCTCCAATTTTGTGAGAGTGCCTGAGCTCTTGATTAAGGTATGTAGAACAGTTTTTTTAATAATATTACCAGTAATATAAGCAATTTTAAATGTGTTTTATCTTACATTCCTTCTACTCCATTTATTTAACAATAATTTAAGGAAAAAGCACAACTATTTTACTTGTGAGAGGATAAACAGGGGGTGGCGAGCATTGGAAATGATATAGTTATTTTTCTAATAGTCGCCACCAAGTGGCGAATATTGGGTTTTGCATTCTAGGCCCATTTTGACTGATTTTTTTGCATAAAATTATTCTCAATATGTAACCATTTGTATATAAACTAAAAATTAATGGAATAAAATACAAACATTTAATTGTCGCCATAGGGTGGAGAGTTTGGGTTGAAACTGTGGTGACTACTAGAATTTTAGCAAAATGTATTGATTTTAGATGCAAATATGGCTCCCAAACGACAGCCGAGTAGAGTGCTATTTAATTATGGTGAAGAAGATATGGCAAAAGCATTAGAAGCAGCAAGATTGGGGCACTCAATAAAGAGTGCTGTTGAACTCCATGGTGTTCCAAGAAAAACATTAAGTGACAAATTAAAAGGCAAGACTCCAGAAAAACGAAAAATGTGACCAAAAACCTTACTAACTGAAGAAGAAGAAACACAGTTGGTTAACTGGATTATAAGTATTTCTCAAACAGGATTTCTGGTGGTTGAAGATGATGTTTTGGACACAGTAAAGAAAATACTAATTAATACAGAAAGGGTTGTCCCATACAATCTACAAGATGGCAGACCTGGAAAGTTTTTTCAGCTATTTATGAACAGACACAAGGAAGAGCTTTCCAAAAGAACACCCGAGAGCTTATCTAGTGCCTGTGCAAAGCTTTCTGAAGAAGATTTGCATCAATGGCATTCATCAACTGAAAACTTGCTAAAGGAAGAGAATGTTTTTGAAGTGTTGGATGATCCTTCTCGCGTGTTTAATTGCGACGAGTCCACTTTTCTACTGTGCCCAAAAACAGGAAAGGTAATTGCCCCCAGAGGAGAAAGAAATGTGTATGAGATTGCTAAAGGATCTGAAAAGGAATCAATTACCATGTCAATTTGTCTGTCAGCAAATGGAAGAGTTCTACCTCCTTTTCTGGTGTATCCTTACAAGCGTCTCCCTGCAGATATAGTGAGAAATGTGCCAGATGATTGGGGTATCGGCAAAACAGACAATGGCTGGATGACAGGTGCATCATTTTTTGAGTATATCACAAATGTATTAGAGCCATATCTTCAAAAACGGAACATAAAGTGACCAGTTATTTTATTTCTTGACGGCCACAAGTCACATTTGACTGCTCAACTAAGTGACTTCTGTAGTGAAAACCAAATTGTAATTGTAGCACTACATCCTAATGCAACCCATGTCATCCAGCCATGTGATGTCAGTTTTTTCAGACCACTGAAAGTTGCATGGAAAAAAGTTTGCCATGACTGGAAGTTCAATAATTCAGTAGAGCAGGTGAATAAAGGAAATTTTCCTTTGCTACTAAAGGAAGCTTTATCTCAGACTAAACCAGAAGCTGTCATAAATGGGTTTAAAAGATGCGGAATCTATCCTTGGGATGTAGAGCAAATAGATTTTTTGAAGTGCTTAAAAAAAAGTAATGCCTTAACAAACTCGGAAGTAAATCTCATTAAATCTCCTAATAAAGCAAGCCTAAAAAATTGTTTGAAAGTGATGGAAAAGTACATAAGTCTAGAAACAATGTTAAGGTTCCAAATAACATTTAAAAAAGAAGAAGATTGGTGTGAAGAGAATGAGCTGTCAGAGCTGTTTAAGGTTTGGAGTGAAATAACGAGAGATTCTATATCTAGAGATGCAAATAAAGAAACAGATAAGAAAACGATACATGTGACTGCAGAGGAAGAAGACACACAAGAAGAAGAAATACTCCATCAACAAATTTCTAGTGCAGAAGTAGATAACCAGGAGCAAAATAATAACAGAATACCACATGAAGATATCTTACAAGAGCAAGAAAGGGTGATCACTGAGAAAAATATTAAAAAAATTGAGAAAGATAGCTTACAAACACCCTGGAAAAAGGATAATGAGATCTCAAGCCTGGATTCACCGTTTTCTAAAGCTTTATTTTGGCCAGATTTTTCAAAGACTAAAACCAAGACTAAAACACAAAAAGGAAAGAGAGGATGCCTTCAGTAATAACTTCTAAGGAATGGAAGAAATATTTTGAAAGAAGAGAATTGGAAAAGGCCTCCAAAGAAAATGAAAAAGCAGAGAGAAACGCTGAGAGAGAGAAAAAAAAAAGATGGAAAAGCTGTGACAAAAAGAATCAAAGAAAATAATTAAAAAAACTAAATTAAAGAAGCAAGAGACAAGCAGCAGCTCTGATGACGAGTCTGTGAAATATGACGATACCTCAGATGAAATTGATGAATTAGCCTCAGACAATGAAGAAAATGCACCACAGAAACTGCAAATTATTTCTGATAACTACTACGCTGTATTCTATGATGAGCAATTTTTGGAAGAGTTTTGAGTGAAGATCATGAAAAAGCAGTAATTAAGTTTCTCAAAGAAACTACTGAAAATTGCTTTGTGTGTGCGAAACCGAACCGAACCGAATCAAACCCCATAAAGAAGATTAAATTAATTGGAAATGAACCATTCTCTATTGACAACATTGCTTTGAAAAATATTAGAATCTCTTATAGAACTTTTAAACAAAATATTAATAAGTAGTACCTAAATAAAAATGACTTTTTGATGTCATTTCTTTTTTCATAACATGTATTAGTAGTAGTTAAGTAGGCATTAATAAGTTTTTTAAGGGATATTTTTTTTCATGTAATATGTGTTAATCAGTTTATAATAATTAGTATTAAACATGCTTTTTAAAATTCATGAATTTTTTTATATAACTATAATTTTACAGTAAGTGGCGACTATTAAAAAAAAGATGGCGAGAATTGGGTTTTTAAAATTTTTGTCCTGGTGAACACTGGGTTCTGGAGTCACATTTACAAAAAAAATTCTGTATTGCCTAATGATTACAATAGGGTTATTTTCACATGGTAGTAGGTTCCTATAATCATGTAACAATTGCTGTGTACAAAAATTATTAGCATAATTATAAAATTGTGGCCTCTGCAAATTTTTAAACAGAAAAATTTTCGTAAAGTGGCAACTATTGGTGCAGCCACCCTAGCAGTGATTTTTTAAATGTTTTTTTAATATTGGGTTATCTTTTAATTAAAAGGAGTAACGAAAGTGAGCATTTGTTGATTGACATGATACAACTACCCTTTTTACCTTCCTAGCCCGCATAGCAATGCTTAGAGAAGGTATTATTTTCAAAGAATTTTTTTTTTTTGACATAACTCCAAAAATTTGTTATTTGGGTGTATTTTGACCTATCCTAGTAATATTGTCATGATGTTCTGTTTCTGTTTGTGTGTGTAACTTTTTTCTGTCCGTAACATGATAGCTCCTAAACTGCTAAAGCGATTTTCATCAAATTTTCAGGTAAAATAGTGTTTGACACTCTAACGAGCTGATTAGTTTTTGGTTAAAATCCATTAGTGCTAATGACAGTTTTTTGACAATTAAAATTTTTGAAAAATTCTGACTTTTTAACAGAGCATCTCATTAATATGCGGTTTTTGGATTATAGTAGAATACATTTTGCTCAATAATTTGTGTTATAACCAAAAATTTTGTAAAAGCTTTAGTTTCTGAGATATTTACAAAAAACTATTTTCAAGGCATGATATATCGCCTTCACTTGAAGTGTGCTAATAGGCTAGCTAGGAAGGTATGTATGTATGTATTCGAAAGTGGTGGCAGGCCCTACTGGACCTCCATGCACTGCGACCACAAATGGATCTATTGTGCTATACTGAGTTTGACTAAAGTGGCATATTTTTTTTTCCACCCAGTACATGAAAAAACTCTGCAGATTACAACAATAAATTATTTAGGCTTAACACTTTGGCTCAAAGATATACCACTAAGGCCTCTGCATTATTAGCCATAGGAAGGTATCAGATCCGTCATGGATCCATTTATTTATAGCCAATCAGAAAGGAAATTGCCAACCCTAGAACAACAACCACTGACATTTTAATGATATTTGACAGTCAACATAAACATAGAACAAATACTTTGGTTGGTTACGCAACTTCTTACATTTTTACCTTCCTAGCCTGCACAGCCGTGGCTAGAGAAGATATTAGTTTTGATGGAAAATTTTGTTTTGAGATAACATCAAAAATATGTTATTTGATTGGTGTGAAACTAGCAGCCACCTTACAGCAGCCAAAGTGTGAAGTTAGCAGCCACTTACAGCAGCCAAAATGTGAAGTTAGCAGCCACATTTGGCAGCCTAACAAAAAAGTATATTTTCAAAAATTATTTCATTAAGAAGCTGCAAAAACCTTGGAAAATAACTTTTTTTTATTAAGAAATGGAGAATTTGAGAAATTTGGAAAAAAATAAAAAATCCAAAAAAATTTAAAAGTCCTCTTTAAAAATATACTTACGCAATAAAACTTGGTAGAGTGTTTAAGTTGCCTACAACTAGTCATCTGTGGAAGCGGCTGCTCCTTGTTCCCTGTTTAACATGTTCAAATGGAAAAAGAGAAAAAAATTCAAAAGTCACCTTCAAAAACATAGTTACGCAATGAAACTTGGTAGGGTGTTAAAGTAACCAACAACTAGTCATGTGTGTAAGCGGCTGCTACTTGTTCCCGGTTTAACATGGTGAAATGGAAAAAAATGGAAAAACAGAAAAAAATTTAAAAGTCACCTTCAAAAACATAGTTACGCAATGAAACTTTGTAGGGTGTTTAAGTATCCTACAGCTAGTCATGTGTGTAAGCGGCTGCTACTTGTTCCCGGTTTAACATGGTGAAATGGAAAAAGAGAAAAAAATTCAAAAGTCACCTTCAAAAACATAGTTACGCAATGAAACTTGGTAGGGTGTTTAGGTAACCTACAACTAGTCATCTGTGGAAGCGGCTGCTCCTTGTTCCCGGTTTAACATGGTGAAATGGAAAAAAAATGGAAAAACAGAAAAAAATTCAAAAGTCCCCTTCAAAAACATAGTTACGCAATAAAACTTTGTAGGGTGTTTAAGTATCCTACAGCTAGTCATATGTGTAAGCGGCTGCTACTTGTTCCCGGTTTAACATGGTGAAATGGAAAAAAAATGGAAAAAGAGAAAAAAATTCAAAAGTCACCTTCAAAAACATAGTTACGCAATGAGACTTGGTAGGGTGTTTAGGTAACCCACAACTAGTCATGTGTGTAAGCGGCTGCTACTTGTTCCCGGTTTAACATGGTGAAATGGAAAAAAAATGGAAAAACAGAAAAAAAATCAAAAATCACCTTCAAAAACATAGTTACGCAATGAAACTTGGTAGGGTGTTTAAGTTGCCTACAACTAGTCATCTGTGGAAGCGGCTGCTCCTTGTTCCCGGTTTAACATGGTTAAATGGAAAAAAATGGAAAAACAGAAAAATTCAAAAGTCACCTTCAAAAATATAATTACGCAATGAAACTTGGTAGGGTGTTTAAAGTAACCTACAACTAGTCATGTGTGTAAGCGGCTGCTACTTGTTCCCGGTTTAACATGGTTAAATGGAAAAAAATGGAAAAACAGAGAAAAATTCAAAAGTCACCTTCAAAAACATAGTTACGCAATGAAACTTGGTAGGGTGTTTAAGTAACCTACAACTAGTCATGTGTGTAAGCGGCTGCTACTTGTTCCCGGTTTAACATGGTTAAATGGAAAAAAATGGAAAAACAGAAAAATTCAAAAGTCACCTTCAAAAACATAGTTACGCAATGAAACTTGGTAGGGTGTTTAAAGTAACCTACAACTAGTCATGTGTGTAAGCGGCTGCTACTTGTTCCCGGTTTAACATGGTGAAATGGAAAAAAAATGGAAAAACAAAAAAATTCAAAAGTCACCTTCAAAAACATAGTTACGCAATGAAACTTGGTGAGGTGTTTACGTAACCTACAACTTGTCAGTGTATAAGCGGCTGCTACTTGTTTCCGGTTTAACATGGTGAAATGGAAAAAAAATGGAAAAAGAGAAAAAAATTCAAAAGTCACCTTCAAAAACATAGTTACGCAATGAAACTTGGTAGGGTGTTTAGGTACCCACAACTAGTCATGTGTGTAAGCGGCTGCTACTTGTTCCCGGTTTAACATGGTGAAATGGAAAAAAAATGGAAAAACAGAAAAAAATTCAAAAGTCACCTTCAAAAACATAGTTACGCAATGAAACTTGGTAGGGTGTTTAAGTAACCTACAACTAGTCATGTGTGTAAGCGGCTACTACTTGTTCCCGGTTTAACATGGTGAAATGGAAAAAAATGGAAAAACAGAAAAAAATTCAAAAGTCACCTTCAAAAACATAGTTACGCAATGAAACTTGGTAGGGTGTTTAAGTGGCCTACTGCTAATCATCTGTGGAAGCGACTGCTCCTTGTTCCCGGTTTAACATGTTCAAATGAAAAAAAAAATGGAAAAACAGAAAAAAATTCAAAAGTCACCTTCAGAAACATAGTTACGCAATGAAACTTGGTAGGGTGTTTAAGTATCCTACAGCTAGTCATGTGTGTAAGCGGCTGCTACTTGTTCCCGGTTTAACATGGTGAAATAGAAAAAAAATGGAAATAGAGAAAAAAATTCAAAACTCACCTTCAAAAACATAGTTACGCAATGAAACTTGGTAGGGTGTTTAGGTAACATACAACTAGTCATGTGTGTAAGCGGCTGCTACTTGTTTCCGGTTTAACATGGTGAAATGGAAAAAAAATGGAAAATCAGAAAAAAATTCAAAAGTCACCTTCAAAAACATAGTTACGCAATGAAACTTGCTAAGGTGTTTAAGTAACCTACAACTAGTCATGTGCGTAAGCGGCTGCTACTTGTTCCCGGTTTAACATGGTGAAATGGAAAAAAAATGGAAAAACAAAAAAATTCAAAAGTCACCTTCAAAAACATAGTTACGCAATGAAACTTGGTATGATGTTTAAGTAACCTACAACTAGTCATGTGTGTAAGCGGCTGCTACTTGTTCCCGGTTTAACATGGTGAAATGGAAAAAAAATGGAAAAAGAGAAAAAAATTCAAAAGTCACCTTCAAAAACATAGTTACGCAATGAAACTTGATAGGGTGTTTAGGTAACCCACAACTAGTCATGTGTGTAAGCGGCTGCTACTTGTTCCCGGTTTAACATGGTGAAATGGAAAAAAAATGGAAAAACAGAAAAAAATTCAAAAATCACCTTCAAAAACATAGTTACGCAATGAAACTTGGTAGGGTGTTTAAGTTGCCTACAGCTAGTCATCTGTGGAAGCGGCTGCTCCTTGTTCCCGGTTTAACATGGTGAAATGGAAAAAAAATGGAAAAACAGAAAAAAATTCAAAAGTCACCTTCAAAAACATAGTTACGCAATGAAACTTGGTAGGGTGTTTAAAGTAACCTACAACTAGTCGTGTGTGTAAGCGGCTGCTACTTGTTCCCGGTTTAACATGGTGAAATGGAAAAAAAATGGAAAAACAGAAAAAAATTCAAAAGTCACCTTCATAAACATAGTTACGCAATGAAACTTGGTAGGGTGTTTAGGTAACCTACAACTAGTCATGTGTGTAAGCGGCTGCTACTTGTTCCCGGTTTAACATGGTGAAATGGAAAAAAATGGAAATTTCATTGCGTAACTATGTTTTTGAAGGTGACTTTTGAATTTTTTTCTGATTTTCCATTTTTTTTCCATTTCACCATGTTAAACCGGGAACAAGTAGCAGCCGCTTACACACATGACTAGTTGTAGGTTACTTACACACCCTACCAAGTTTCATTGCGTAACTATGTTTTTGATGGTGACTTTTGAATTTTTTTCTGTTTTTCCATTTTTTTCCATTTCACCATGTTAAACCGGGAACAAGTAGCAGCCGCTTACACACATGACTAGTTGTAGGTTACTTAAACACCCTACCAAGTTTCATTGCGTAACTATGTTTTTGAAGGTGACTTTTTAATTTTTTTCTCTTTTTCCATTTTTTTTTCCATTTCACCATGTTAAACCGGGAACAAGTAGCAGCCGCTTCCACAGATGACTAGCTGTAGGCAACTTAAACACCCTACCAAGTTTCATTGCGTAACTATGTTTTTGAAGGCGATTTTTGAATTTTTTTGTGTTTTTCCATTTTCTTTCCATTTCACCATGTTAAACCGGGAACAAGTAGCAGCCGCTTACACACATGTCTAGTTGTGGGTTACCTAAATACCCTACCAAGTTTCATTGCGTAACTATGTTTTTGAAGGTGACTTTTGAATTTTTTTCTCTTTTTCCATTTTTTTTCCATTTCACCATGTTAAACCGGGAACAAGTAGCAGCCGCTTACACACATAACTAGTTGTAGGTTACCTAAACACCCTACCAAGTTTCATTGCGTAACTATGTTTTTGAAGGTGACTTTTGAATTTTTTTCTCTTTTTCCATTTTTTTTCCATTTCACCATGTTAAACCGGGAACAAGTAGCACCCGCTTACACACATGACTAGCTGTAGGATACTTAAACACCCTACCAAGTTTCATTGCGTAACTATGTTTTTGAAGGTGACTTTTGAATTTTTTTCTCTTTTTCCATTTTTTTTCCATTTCACCATGTTAAACCGGGAACAAGTAGCAGCCGCTTATACACATGACTAGTTGTAGGTTACGTAAACACCTCACCAAGTTTCATTGTGTAACTATGTTTTTGAAGGTGACTTTTGAATTTTTTTCTGTTTTTCCATTTTTTTTCCATTTCACCATTTTAAACCTGGAACAAGTAGCAGCCGCTTACACACATGACTAGTTGTAGGTTACTTAAACACCCTACCAAGTTTCATTGCGTAACTATGTTTTTGATGGTGACTTTTCAATTTTTTTCTCTTTTTCCATTTTTTTTTCTATTTTACCATGTTAAACCGGGAACAAGTAGCAGCCGCTTACACACATGACTAGTTGTAGGTTACTTACACCCTACCAAGTTTCATTGCGTAACTATGTTTTTGAAAGTGACTTTTGAATTTTTTTCTGTTTTTCCATTTTTTTTCCATTTCACCATGTTAAACCGGGAACAAGGAGCAGCCGCTTCCACAGATGACTAGCTGTAGGCAACTTAAACATCCTACCAAGTTTCATTGCGTAACTATGTTTTTGAAGGTGATTTTTGAATTTTTTTCTGTTTTTCCATTTTCTTTCCATTTCACCATGTTAAGCCGGGAACAAGTAGCAGCCGCTTACACACATGACTAGTTGTGGGTTACCTAAACACCCTACCAAGTTTCATTGCGTAACTATGTTTTTGAAGGTGACTTTTGAATTTTTTTCTCTTTTTCCATTTTTTTCCATTTCACCATGTTAAACCGGGAACAAGTAGCAGCCGCTTACACACATAACTAGTTGTAGGTTACCTAAACACCCTACCAAGTTTCATTGCGTAACTATGTTTTTGAAGGTGACTTTTGAATTTTTTTCTCTTTTTCCATTTTTTTTCCATTTCACCATGTTAAACCGGGAACAAGTAGCAGCCGCTTACACACATGACTAGCTGTAGGATACTTAAACACCCTACAAAGTTTCATTGCGTAACTATGTTTTTGAAGGTGACTTTTGAATTTTTTTCTGTTTTTCCATTTTTTTTCCATTTCACCATGTTAAACCGGGAACAAGTAGCAGCCGCTTACATACATGACTAGTTGTGGGTTACCTAAACACCCTACCAAGTTTCATTGCGTGACTATGTTTTTGAAGGTGACTTTTGAATTTTTTTCAATTTTTTTTCCATTTCACCATGTTAAACCGGGAACAAGCAGCAGCCGTTTACACACATGACTAGTTGTAGGTTACCTAAACACCCTACCAAGTTTCATTGCGTAACTATGTTTTTGAAGGTGACTTTTGAATTTTTTTCTGTTTTTCCATTTTTTTCCATTTGAACATGTTAAACCGGGAACAAGGAGCAGCCGCTTCCACAGATGACTAGTTGTAGGCAACTTAAACACCCTACCAAGTTTCATTGCGTAACTATGTTTTTGAAGGTGACTTTTGAATTTTTTTCTCTTTTTCCATTTTTTTCCATTTGACTATGTTAAACCGGGAACAACTAGCAGCCGCTTATACACATGACTAGCAGTAGGTTACTTAAACACCCTACCAAGTTTCATTGCGTAACTATGTTTTTGAAGGTGACTTTTGAATTTTTTTCTGTTTTTCCATTCTTTTTCCATTTCACCATGTTAAACCGGGAACAAGTAGCAGCCGCTTACACACATGACTAGTTGTAGGTTACCTAAATACCCTACCAAGTTTCATTGCGTAACTATGTTTTTGAAGGTGACTTTTGAATTTTTTTCTCTTTTTCCATTTTTTTTCCATTTCATCATGTTAAACCGGGAACAAGTAGCAGCAGCTTACACACATGACTAGCTGTAGGATACTTAAACACCCTACAAAGTTTCATTGCGTAACTATGTTTTTGAAGGTGATTTTTGAATTTTTTTTTGTTTTTCCATTTTTTTTCCATTTCACCATGTTAAACCGGGAACAAGGAGCAGCCGCTTCCACAGATGACTAGTTGTAGGCAACTTAAACACCCTACCAAGTTTCATTGCGTAACTATGTTTTTGAAGGTGATTTTTGAATTTTTTTTTGTTTTTCCATTTTTTTCCATTTCACCATGTTCAACCGGGAACAAGTAGCAGCCGCTTACACACGTGACTAGTTGTAGGTTACGTAAACACCTCACCAAGTTTCATTGCGTAACTATGTTTTTGAAGGTGACTTTTGAATTTTTTTCTGTTTTTCCATTTCACCTTGTTAAACCGGGAACAAGTAGCAGCTGCTTACACACATGACTAGTTGTAGGTTAATTAAACACCCTACCAAGTTTCCTTGCGTAACTATATTTCTGAAGGTGACTTTTGAATTTTTTTCTGTTTTTCCATTTTTTTCCATTTGAACATGTTAAACCGGGAACAAGGAGCAGCCGCTTCCACAGATGACTAGTTGTAGGCAACTTAAACACCCTATCAAGTTTCATTGCGTAACTATGTTTTTGAAGGTGACTTTTGAATTTTTTTCTGTTTTTCCATTTTTTTTCCATTTCACCATGTTAAACCGGGAACAAGTAGCACATGCTTACACACATGACTAGTTGTAGGTTACTTAAACACCATACCAAGTTTCATTGCGTAACTATGTTTTTAAAGGTAACTTTTGAATTTTTTTCTGTTTTTCCATTTTTTTTCCATTTCACCATGTTAAACCGGGAACAAGTAGCAGCCGCTTACACACATGACTAGTTGTAGGTTACTTAAACACCTTACCAATTTTCATTGCGTAACTATGTTTCTGAAGGTGACTTTTGAATTTTTTTCTGTTTTTCCGTTTTTTTTC